>CM035169.1:137452860-137462860 GCA_020205615.1 Panax quinquefolius
CAAAAAATAAAATTTCTTCTTTTGTCCAAAACATCTATTTTGGATACTAACTTTGATTGTATCCATGTTTTGATCATTCTTGAATTTTACACCACCGTGATTATTTTTGGGGTATTGTTGGACATGGATAAAACAAAGTACTGAATCCTTAATCCTTAATCCTTGTCATTTTGTTTCCTTTGGATTCGTTCTTTAAAAATATTTTTCATCATCCTCGGTCTTAAATGATGATATTATTGAATATCTTTGGCTGTAGTGCAAAAGATGAATGATTTCGAAGAATATCTTTGGCTGTAGTGTAAAAGATGAGCAGTGTTGAGATGAACATGACCGATCGATTAATATCTTTGGCACAGAGTGCAAAGATGAGCAGTGTTTAAATGAACATGACCAAATCGATGAATATCTTTGGCACAGAAGAGTGCAAAGATGAATATTTGATTTCGGATGTATATTGATTGTTGTTACGAGGGATAAAAGATAGAGCGATGAACTTTTAAATTCATACATAGAAGATAGTAGTTTGCATTCTCTACTTAACTCTTCTAATGAATTATTATTTCACTGCGAATATTGATTGAAAATTTGTTGTCTATTGTATTCTATTAAATTTTTCCTGTTGAAGACTAACGATAATTTGTTGTATATTATCTTAGTCATAATATTCTTTCTTGAGCTAGTTGAGCTCACCCTTTTCCTTTTGTTCCATTCTTCTCGGGAGGCGAGAATATAGCGAGACGACAGTCTGGGTATGGAATGAAGGTTTTAGAAAGGATTGTTTAGTAGTCCTCACCATTTTTGTAAAATAATGTATCAATAAATGTGATGAGGATTTATGTGAGTATAAATATTATCAGAAGATAATATTTGTATTTAAACTCGATTTTCTTGTTGTAATAATAAAGTTGTAGTTGTTTACATGCCATGTATTGACAACTCGGAATGGGTGATGTATACCTATTTTGGGGGCGCCACGGTTGGTATCAAAGCTTAGGGATATGATCTCTGGCGGAGATGGGGAATAGAACTAGGAGGGAGAGACGAGTAAATCCTTCCGCTAGTGTGTCCTACCTAAGCTTATTTGTTAGTTGGTGGGTATATAGGGATATTATGTGATATATTGATTTCCTTAATTAACCCTTTTTGTTTTGCGATGATTTGAGAATGTCATTGAGAATATTAACAAGTGGAGTAAATGAGACCGTGGAGATGCCTGTATTTTTACCAACGAGGAGAACGTGCAACAGTGGCAATGTTCCTCCTGTGAACAACACCACCGAAAGAGATGATGAAGCGAGGGGATGTTTAGAAGCTTTTGCAGTTCATGCAAAAATCGGACGAGGGAGACTTCGTGTTCAAAATCTGAGGAGGAAATGATAGCAATTCACGGGTTGTCACGTGCAAGTTCAAAGAGTTGGGACCACGAATTTAAGGGAAAGCCGATCCGATCATGGCGGAAACATGGGTCAAACAAATTACCAAGATATTGATGTCTTGGGATGCACGGAGGAACAGAAGGTTCCATTCGCCACCTTTATGTTCCGTGGCGAAGCGGACCATTTGGAGTCTCGTGAAAGCGTACTCCATCCAAACCGCTTTTCGGCATGTCTTGGGAGGCGTTTCAGAGACTATTTAATGACAAATACTTTCCCGAAAGTGTTCGTCGTATGAAGGAAGTGGAGTTCATCAGATTAGAGCAAAACAACATGGCGGTGTCTCGATGCGAGGCAAAGTTTGCAGAGTTATCCGGTTTGCACCTCATTTGGTGGAGAATGAGGAACGATATGGCGGATGTTTCTTAGAGGTTTGAAACCCTAAGATACGTCGGTATCTCATTTCTCATAAACTTTCTCTTTATTCGGATGTTATAAATGAGGCTCAATTATTAGAAGCGAGATAACGAAAGTACGGCCAATCGAGGGACCATAACGAGATTGTACCGAGAGATGGCGGTCAATGTAATAATGATAACTGCTGAGAGAAAGCAGACGGATGAAATGGTAACCACTCTGGTGGTAATCATAGTCATGAAAATGCGAAGAAGCGAAGTCGAGAGGAGATTTTAAAAGAGGAGATTTAACAACGACTATGTGAAGACGGCAGTTTAAAGAATCGGTTCTAAGGGAGGAGAACGACCACCCGGTCATATGCTACAAATGCGGAAAAGAGGGACATATCACCAAACCGCCCACAACAGATTCAAGGTATGCTATAGTTGTGGAAAGGAAGGACATATCGCTTCGAGATTGTACAGTAGCGAAACCTAGTTATTGAGGGACGGTGACTCAAAAGATCGTCTCGAGAAAAGTCAAAGTCAACGATTAGGAAGAAGCGTTTGTTGTGGTGGTCATAATGCGAGGAACCCAAACGAGGTGATCACGGGTAAGCTATTTATAAATTCTTCAAGTTTATACCTTACTTGATACCGGTCTTACCCATTCATTTATCTCTCCTGCATGTGCTCAACGTTTAAACTTGACTCAGGGAGAAATTAGACTTTGACCTATCTGTGGAAACTCAGTTAGGAGAAACTTTCATCACATCCATTGTTTATAAATCTTGTTTGATTCAAGTTGGCACCATCACCTTACCGTTGACCTTATCTCTTTAAAGATACTTGCTTTTGATGTGATTTTAGGATTGATTGGTTAACTACTCATCATGCCAAAAATTGATTGTTTTCGTAAGGTTGTTAGTTTTCATATTCTAACCAACCTGTTGTTTAATTCAAGCAACTAAACCATTAAAATCAATCACTATCATATCTAATCATAAAAGCTATTCGTTTATTGAAAAACGGATGTCAAGCTTTCTTAGCCCATGTTATGGATTTGAATAAAGACACGTCAAATTTGAATAATATTCTGTTGTTATTGACTTTCCGACGTATTTCTAGAAGAACTTCCCGGTCTACCCCGTAGCGTGAAGTTGAATTCTTTATTGATCTTGAACCCGTATAAAGCCCATTTCTAAAACCCCATATCGAATGGCTCCTATTGAACTTCAGGGAGTTAAAGGTCCAACTACAGTGAATTGTTGGACATCGGTTTCATTAAATCTAGTACATCTCCTTGGGGTGCTCTGTTTTATTTGTAAAAAAAGAGCGGAGTATGCGACTTCAGTATTGACTATCTCGGAATTGAACCATGTCACCATCAAGAATAGGTATCCTCTACCTCGTATTGATGACTTGTTTGACCGATTGCAAGGCGCAATTCTTTTCAAAAATCGATCTTCGCTCCGGATATCATCAATTGAAAATTAGAACCGAGGATATTCCAAAGACCGCCTCAAAGAACTCGGTATGGGCATTATGAATTCTTAGTCATGTCTTTCGGACTAACTAATGCTCCTGCGGCTTTCATGGATATGATGAACCGAGTATTCAAGGAATATTTGGATCAGTTCGTTGTTGTCTTTATTGATGACATCCTTATATATTCCAAAAGTCGTGAAGATCATGAGCACCATTTGAAGCTGGTACTCCAAAGGCTTCGTGAAAACCAACTATATGCCAAATTGAAGAAATGCGAGTTCTGGCTTGAGGAAGTAGCCTTTCTTGGGCATGTGGTGTCAAAACATGGAGTATCTGTTGATCCGGCGAAGATTGAAGCAATACAAAGTTGGGAGCAACCGAAGTCGGTGACTGAAGTACGTAGCTTTTTGGGCTTAGCTGGTTATTATCGGAGATTCGTGGAAGGGTTTTCTCGAATCGCTACTCCATTAACTTCATTTAACTTTCGAAAGGATACGAAATTCGTTTAGGCGAAGAATGCGAGAAAAGTTTCCAAGAGCTTAAGAGGAGACTTATTTTCGACTGTTCTAACAATACCATCGGTTCGGATGGATTTGTTATCTATGCCGATGCTTCGAGCAAAGGGTTAGGATGTGTTCTCATGCAACATGGGAAAGTCATAGCCTATGCCTCGCGACAACTTAAAGAGTATGAGAGGAATTATCCTACTCATGATCTAGAGTTAGCGGTGATCGTTCAAGGCTTAAAGATATGGAGGCACTATCTATATGGGAGAAAGTGGAGATATATTCAGACCATAAAAGCCTTAAATATTTCTTCACTCAAAAGAACTCAACATGCGTCTGGCAAATGACGTTGGCTCGAGCTATTGAAAGACTACGACCATTACTATTCAATACCATCCCGTAAAGCGAACGTGGTAGGTGACACATTGAGTAGAAGATCATACATGAACGAGTGCGATGATGTCAAGTATACGACAGAGCCAACTTTAATAGAAAAAGTTAAGGTTGCTCAAGCCACCCAACCGAAACGTCACGTATGAAGAAGAAAGTACAAGAAGGAGCTATTCCTAAGCGAGAATTGATGAAGAAGGAATACTTGAGTCCACTCTAGACTTTGTGTTCCTAACGACTACGATTTGAAGTACAAGATTATGATGGAGGCACACAATACACCATTTGCAATCCATCACGGAAGTACTAAAATGTATCGTGATCTTGACATACATTTTGGTGGAATAATATGAAGAGAGATTGCAAAGTTTATCTCGATGTGTTTAACTTGCCTAACGTGTAAAAGCGCGGAGCATCTAGTACCTAAGGGTCCGTTGCAACCACTTGAGATTAGGAATGGAAGTGGGAACACATTACCATGGATTTACGTTACGGGTCTTCCTACGGTTTCTCAAGGCATCAATCTTTATTTGGGTTATTGTTGATAGATTAACCAAGTCTGCTTTCATTTCTTGCCGACACGGAGACTTATTCCTTGAACGTCTTGCTAGTATGCACGTAAATGAGATTGTGAGGTTGCATGGCATGCCTATATCCATAGTTTGGATCGTGACCCAAGATTCACTTCAAGATTTTGGGTTAGCTTGCAAAAAGCTATGGGCGCGGATTTGCAATTTAGTTCGCATACCATCCCCAAAACGGAGACGGACAATCGAGAGGACTATTCAAACTCTTGAAGATTTATTAAGACTCTGTGTCCTAGACTTCAAGGGCAGTTGGGATAAGTATTTACCATTGGTGGAATTCTCCTACAACAACAGTTATCAGGCAAGTATAGGTGTGGCTCCATTCGAAGCATTATATGGACGAAAATGTCGTTCTCCAATATGTTGGGATGAGGTGGGTGAAGCAACATTGTTGGGACCCGAGTTAAGACGCATATGACTCACCGAAAAGATCCAAATAATTCGACAACGATACAAACGGCTCAAGATCGACAAAAGAGTTATGCGGATCTTCATCGAAAGGACGTGGAATTTAATGTGGGGATCATCGTGTATTGTTGCGAGTTGCTCCATGGAAGGGAGTTACAAGATTTGGGAAGAGAGAAAGCTCAATCCACGATTTATTGGTCCATTTCAAATTCTTGACCGAGTAGGAAATGTAGCCTATAGACTTGCGTTAATTCTCCAAAGTATGTCTCGTGTTCATAATGTGTTTCACATATCCTAGATTTCAGTAAATATGTGAAAGACCCGAACCACGTTATTGAGTTAGAACCGGACGAGATAGCCAAGACTTAACGTATGAGGAGGTACCTATCAAGATCTTGGATAGGAAGGAGCATGTCCTACGCCAAGAAAGGTCATACCACAAGTTAAAGTTTTGTGGAGGAATCATGCTATAGAAATGACACGGGAATTGGAAAGCGGAAATGAAAGCGAGGTATCCTCACCTTTTCAAACACAGTACGTACGTCAATTTCGAGGACGAAATTTCATAAGGAGGGAGGTTGTAAGACCGAAATTTTTTTAAATAAAAGGAATTTCCTTTATTTATTATTTTGAAATAGTAAGGGTTGATTTGATTAATGTGGATAGTTAAGGGTTAAATACATAAATATTTCAAAATAAGCAAGTGGTTATAAAATATTCATTTTGTCTTGGGAATATTAGTTTGGTCGTGGAATATTCGTCATTGTCGGGAATATTAAATGCGATTGCGCAACCATGTGTGGGCCCCATAACGGAAAGTGATTGGATGAAGAAAACGACAAATATAAGTTGGTTTAAAAAATAACGGCGTAGTTGTTACCAATTAAGATCATTGAATACCCGGTGGTTAAAATACGATGTCTACGCGTGTCAAGACAAGAGAGCACACCTGTGATTGCATATTATTGAATTATTGATCCTTACGTAAGAAGGCACTACTCAATAATTTTTACGGTGAATTCTTATTCAATATTTTATTTTATTGATTCAATAATTGCTGCGTTGATATTTTATATTATTGTTGTTCAATAATTGTCATCGCACATTATCTCCATTATCGATCAATAATTCATATTATTTAAATAATATTATTAGATAGAATTATTGGCAATGTCTAGAAAGTTACAAGGAGAGGTTTGGTCACCTAATTGCGCGCCAAGAAGGAGAGAATCCTTATCGGAAAGCCCCTTTCCAGGAACTTTGGTTGTCATAATTGTGATTCTGTAATATTATTTGTGAATAATTAATTATTGATTCATATGATAAAGAAATATTTATTTTATGTGGATATAAATGATGGATTTATTTATGTGGTTATAAATGAAGAAATTATTGTTGAGGTGTTTTATCGAGATTTTACCGTATGGAGGTATTAAAAATTAAATCAGGGGTTTTGAGATATATTGCGGGGATTATAATTTTTAATCCGACCGTTGGATTGTGGTAATTTTTGGGTATGTTATACATACATAAGTTGAGTATATGTCCACAAATTTTGAACCGTTAAAAATGCACGAATGATTTGTTATGAATTTTAAGAGGTGTATCGATTTAGGAAATTAGGGTTATAATTGATTTTGGTGGAAAATTCTAGAATTGAGTGGGCCCCACTTGTGGTTGGTGAAGAAATGTGCTGAATTTTATTTCAAATGTGGTGGGTGGCAATAGTAGCAGGTAAAGCCATCAGGTAGCAGGTCAAGTCTGCTTCGGCGGGCTAACATTTTCCTATAAATAGAGGGCTAAGTTAGAATTGAAAATCACACCGTAAAACAAAGTTTTCTCTTTTCTCTCTATATTATTGAGCGTATTTTGTGAGTATTTAGATACTTTGAGAGTTCTTTGTCAAGATAAGTTTCATTCAAAGATCACTCCGACCTTTCCTTCAAAAAATCTTGATTCTTTGAGGTAAGGGATATTATTTTTTTTCGTAATGATATTATTTCTTCAATATCATTATGTTGAAATGTTGATCTGAAGTTTTTATCAAATTTGGAACTTTTTCATGTCGGGGTTACTATTCATGAGTTACTATTCACGAAGTTACTATTCATGAGTTACTATTCACGAGTTCTTATTCACGTAGTACTATTCATGAAACGTGAAGATGTTTTTTGTGGAATTTCTATCTTTTGGTGTCGGATTTACTATTCATGATATACGGTATTATTCACGATACCAAGACTATTCACGATATCTGTGACTATTCACCAAAAAATAAAATTTCTTCTTTTTGTCCAAAACATCTATTTTGGATACTAGCTTTGATTGTATCCATGTTTTGATCATTCTTGAATTTTACACCTTTGTGATTATTTTTGGGGTATTGTTGGACATGGATAAAACAAAGTACGAATCCTTAATCCTTAATCCTTGTCATTTTGTTTCCTTTGGATTCGTTTTCTTTAAAATATTTTCATCATCCTCGGTCTTAAATGATGATATTATTGAATATCTTTGGCCTGTAGTGTAAAGATGAATGATTTCTGAAGAATATCTTTGGCCGTAGTAAAGATGAATGATTTCTCAAGAATATCTTTGGCCCAGTAGTGCAAAGATGAGCAGTGTTGAGATGAACATGACCGATCGATTAATATCTTTGGCACAGAGTAAAAGATGAACAGTGTTTAAATGAACATGAATTAATCGATGAATATCTTTGGCTCAGAGTAAAAGATGAATATTTGATTCAGATGTATATTGATTGTTGTTACAGGATAAAAGATGACGATGAACTTTTAAATTCATACATAGAAGATAGTAGTTTGCATTCTCTACTTAACTCTTCTAATGAATTATTATTTCCGCATGAATATTGATTGAAAATTTGTTGTCTATCAGATTCTATTAAATTTTTCCTGTTGAAGACTAACGATAATTTGTTGTATATTATCTTAGTCATAATATTCTTTCTTGAGCTAGTTGAGCTCACCTTTTCCTTTTGTTCCATTCTTCTTCTGGGAGGCGAGAATATGGCGATGTACGTAGTCTGGGGTATGGAATGAAGGTTTTAGAAAGGATTGTTTAGTAGTCCTCACCATTTTTATAAAATAATGTATCAATAAATGTGATGAGGATTTATGTGAGTATAAATATTGTCTAGAAGATAATATTTGTATTTAAACTCACGCTTTCATTGTTGTAATAATAAAGTTGTAGTTGTTTCTGTATCATGTATTGACAACTCGAGAATGGGTGATGTATACCTATTTTGGGGGCGTCACACTATTATAATTATTAATAGTACTATTATTATTATTTGTTTGTTTATGTGTGAAGAAGATATGAGAGAGAGATTTTGTGTGTGAACATAAGAGAGAGTATGGTGTAGAGGTGAATTTGATTTGGGCGGGAAGAAATATGTGCCTTTAGATTAAGTTGGAAAAATTAAGTTAGAATGGATCTGAACCGTCCTTGTACTTTGCCAAATGAAAGATTCAAAATGGGTTGTGTTTTATTATATAGATATAATAATAATAATAATAATAATAATAATTATTATTATTATTATAATTATAATAATTATTATTATTAGTATTATTATTATTATTATAGTTATAATTATAATTATAATTATTATTATTATTATTACTATTATTATTATTATTATTGTGCTATTATAATAATTATTATTAGTAGTAGTAGTACTATTATAATTGTTAATATTATTATTATTATTATTATTATTATTATTTGTTTATGTGTGTGAAGAAGAGAGGAGAGGGAGATTTTGTGTGTGAACATAAGAGAGAGTAGGGTGTAGGGGTGAATTTGATTTGGGCGGGAAGAAATATGAGCCTTTAGATTAAGTTGGAAAAATTAAGTTAGAATGGATCTGAACTGTACTTGTGCTTTGTCAATTGAAAGATTCAAATGGGTTGTGTTTTATTATATAGACGAGCACTACCTATATAATCTTGGAGTTTGGTTGAAGTATAGTTCTCAATTAGAGACAATAGAGATAATTATATATCAAGAGAAGACTCACCATTGGAAAGAATATGATAGTAATCTTCTCATTTTTCTTTGGGGTCTATTGGTCAACCAAGGATAATTCTCCAGTCTTATGATATCTATTATAACCTAGACGCATGACCTCCCATGTACGAAGGTTTCCTTGAGCACTTCCCAAATATATTAATTTCTAAAACAGTCATTGACTGTACCTTTATGTAAGGTGTCATTGTGACAGGCTATCCATGGTTGGGACATGAGTCACAGTTGGTAGACATTTGTATCAAAACTCATAACATTTGTGTTGTTGTATTTTGCACGACAATTATGATAATGAAGTTGTAGTTATTTTATGTACCATGTATTTGGCGACTCAGAATAGGTTGGGTGGATTGGACCTATTTTGGGGGCGTCACATATTACCTAAAAATAATTTGCAACTTAGAATAACTTACAATCAGACATAACAAATATCATAATATACCACACTACAACAATAATTAATTTTCCTTTAAAAATATATATCCAGAAAAATTTAAACTTGTCTACAAAATTTACAATCATCAATAACAATTATCATAATTCACCACACCATCACAATAATAATAATAATAATAATAATAATAATAATAATAATAATAATTATTATTATTATTATTATTATTATTATTATTATTATTATTGTTATTGTTATTATTATTGTTATTATTAGTATTATTAGTATAATAATAATTAATTATTATTATTATTATTATTATTATTATTATTATTATTGTTATTATTATTATAGTTATTGCTATTAATATTATTACTATTATAATAATAATTATTATAATTATTAT
>CM035169.1:137465360-137559136 GCA_020205615.1 Panax quinquefolius
ACCAACCATAACCATAACCAGAACCAGCCATATTATTTTGTAAGTAGTTTTTTATAAGATTCTTTTATCATCAAAGTACTAAAATGATATCAGTCGAGTTTGAATGCCTGTAGGTAGGATCCGGTTAGCATAAAGTTATTTTTTTGGTAAGTTGGTCAATTGACCAATAGAATACTGACACACATACAACTTCGTCTGCGTGTCAGTATTCTATTGGTCAATTGACCAACTTACCCTAAAATAAACTTCGTACTAACCGCTTCCTGTAGGTATGAAACAAGCATGATTGAAAAACTTAAGACCAACAAATGTAAAATAAGGCAGATTGAGAATGCAAATTTAGGGGTATATATCATGTTTTTTAGGTTAAAGTAAAACAATTTGGGTGCATAGCAGAATATACCGTTATTTGAATTAGTCGCCTTGAATTCAAATTCAATCCCTCTCTCTTCATATTCATATGAGTGTATCAAGATTAAAAGATAGATGTAACCTTCAAGTCTTCAACCTGATTTATCGTCAGAATTTCTATTAAAGACGAGGGATGAAATAGTAAAAGAGAAAAGGTTAAAAACAAGATATGTAGTTAAGGCTGTAAAATGAGCAAACAGTTCGTGCTCGATTCGTACTCGCTCGATTAAAAGTTCGAGTCGAGCTCGACTCAAACTATAAATGAGTCAAATATGAGCAAAATTTAAAGTTTGATAAATTACTCGAATATCCTCAAATTGTAATTTTCTATTGATATTCGGATCATATTTGTTCGAAAAGTTCAAACTGTTCGGGTTCGAATCGGAATCGTGGTTGACTCAGTAGCTAAATGAGCCTAAATCAAGCCTTATTTTATACTTGATAAATTTTGTGAACCAAATTTGAGCAACTCAATACTCGGTTCGACTTAGTTCGTTTACACCCTTATGTGTAGCTAATGAAGAATGTTATCTATTGTTGATGAACAAATTTTAAATTTCAAACTTCAATATGAAAATTGTGTTTATATTTTCAAGCTGAAAACATTTTCTGTTTTTTAAACTGACATATGCTTTTTTTTAAATGGTTTAGTTTTGTTTTTCTAAAATTTTAAACTGTTGTTAATAATTTTTTGAATTGAGTTTAATGACTGACATTATGTCCTTATTAAAATGAAACATATTTTGCACATGGATAAATTTGAGAAAATTAGGTAAAAAATCAACTTGTTGGCTAAATTTTGTCAATTAGAAAAGTGAATGTTTTAATTTTACCAATTGAAAAACAATTTTATAATTATCGGTGTCTCTTTAAAAAGGAGAGAAAAGAAGAAGCATCAGAGAAATTTATAGAATAAAAATCATAAGTCACTTGTTTGTGATTTTCTTTTGCCTCTCTTGACTTCGAAGTACCTTCTCCAAAATTTTCAGCTTCTTGATCTTTGCTCTCATCATCACTGTCAGATGCTTCATCTTATATCTCATCGGTGTTACTTTGATCTTCTTCCCACTCCAGCTCCATTTACACTTGCTACCCATAACTTGTATTCCAATCCTACTCTCCGTTTTCTTCGAACACTACGTATCTACTAATCACTATCTTTTTGGTGATTGGATTGTAGAGTCTGTAGGCCTTTGTCTCTTCACTTACTCCAAGTAAAACGCAAGGCACACTTCTATTCTCCAATTTGGTTCTTCTAGCCTCTGGAACATGGACGAAAGAAATACATCCGAAGAATTTGAAGAATTCCACAGAAGGCTTCTCTCCGCTCCAGGCCTTCTGAGGTGTCATGTCTTTCATTACACTTGTAGGGCATCTATTTAACACAAACGTTGTTTAATTGACTGCTTTTGACCAAAAGGTTTTCGGCATCTTCTTTTCTGAAAGCATCGATCTCACCATGTTTAGAATTGTTCTGTTCTTCTTCTCCACAACTCTATTCTGTTGTGGTGAGTATGTTGCTGTCAACTGCATTTTGATTCCATTCTCCTTGCAAAATTCATTGAAATCATTTGAATTGAACTCTCCACCTCTATCAGTCCGAAGGCACTTGACTGATAGACTTATTTCCTTTTCAACATTTCTTTTGAAAGCTACAAAGGAGCTAAATGTATCTGCCTTGTTTGTCAAATAAAAAGTCCATACTCTTCGACCAAAGTCATCAATGAAAAATAATATGTACCTTTTACTACTGTTGGATTCTGGTGTGATCGGTCTGCAAAGATCTGCATGAACTAGCTCCAACCTCTGGTTTGCCCTCTAAGTACTCTTCTTTGGAAAGAAATTTCTATGTTGCTTTCCAATGAGACAGTCTACACATTCCTTCTTTGCAACATCAAATTTTAGCAGCCCATGAACTATGTTCTTACTCTGCAAAGTCTTCAGACCCTTGTAGCTCAAGTGACCATACCTGCAATGCCAGAGTTGTGGCAGGTCAAGTGTTGAGGTAAGAAAGTAGCTGGTAAGATTTGCAACTGCTCCGACCATAATAACGAACATCCTGTTTGTATTCATTGTTGTTTCAATGATCACCCTCTGCTTGGATGGTAAATTCTGCACTTCCCTTCATGCATCAGAATAGCTAGACCCTTCTCTTGCCATTGACCTACACTCAATAGGTTGTTCTTGAGCTCTGGTACATAATAAACTTCTGTGGCTACATGCTTCACTCCATTGATACACAATTGCACGTTGCATTTTCCTTTTACATTCATCTTGGTGTTTTTCCCGAGCTTCACCAAGTG
The DNA here is from genome assembly GCA_020205615.1 of Panax quinquefolius. NCBI lineage: Eukaryota > Viridiplantae > Streptophyta > Magnoliopsida > Apiales > Araliaceae > Panax > Panax quinquefolius. The sequence goes on from CM035169.1 coordinate 137,468,075, forward strand.
TCTGAACTCGCCGTCAAAGTCTGAAAACATCTTCTTATCCCCACACATATGGTTAGAACAACCTGTGTCTACGAACCAAGTATCTACTCTACTTACTCCATTTGCCTCTATTTGTGCCATCAATGTCAATTCTTCTTCATAACTAAGTTCCACTGATGATCCTCTTGCATAATTTTCCGTGACTTTAACATGAGATATAAGCAACAAAGTCTCACCTGCATCTATGTTGGCATAGTTTACTTCTTTCTCTGCTCCTGGACACTCATATTGAAAGTTCCCAAGCTTGTGACATCGAAAGCATTCAATCGTTGCATGATTGAGTGTTTGTCGGCCTAGTCCTCTACCTCTTCCACGAAAAACTCCTCGATTTCCATTTCTTCTCCCACCTTCATATGAAACTTTCAGAGCTTGATCCTCATCAATACTCATTCTCTTTTGAAACTTTTGTTCATGGACCAGAAGTGAACTTCGAAGTTGATTCACCGAAAGACTTTTGATATCTTTCGATTCCTCAATGGAACATACAACAAAATTCCAGCTCTCAGGAAGTGTACACAGAATTTTCTCTACAATCTTTGCATCCTCCAAGCCTTCTCCTAGATTGCTCATATTATTACAGACTAACACCACTCTTGAAAAATAATCAGTAATTGACTCACCAATTTTCATCTCAAGTACCTCAAAATCTCTTCATAGAGTCAGCAGTTGTGCATTGCGCACCTTCTCATCTCCTTGGAACCATGTCTTCATTGACTCCCAAAAACCTTAGCTGTGTCTTTTTGGGTGATAATCTTCAAGGTTATCTTGTCAGGCTTGGAAAAGGTAATTTTTTACGTTTAAATCCTTCAACTTCAAGTCTGCTATCTTTGCTCTCTAGGCACTATTCAGGATCTCGCCTCTCCGTTGGTTCGATGTAACCTGTATCCACCAAACGCATCCACTCCTTTGATCGTATCAAATTCTCCATGAGCATTGCCCAATGCTCATAGTCTCCATCAAACTTAGGAATGCCCAGTATAGCATCGTTCTCTGTTACCATTTTTGCACTCTCTGATTTCTCACTATTCACTCGTGTTTACACTCACTCACAACCAGGCCCCTAGTGTGCTCTGATACCAATTGTTGAGAATTAGTATCAAGGTATCTGAGAACAAAGGTTGTTGGAATACTTATTTCTTTATTGAATGCAAACTTCTGGCTTTATAGCCTTACAACATAACAGAAAAGAGAAATTGCAGCCCACTAACATAGTGGTAAATCAACAGGAATCGAGAAATTCAAAGCTAATAACTTCATCCTAAATTATAGGACCATTATTTAACTGAGACTCTAGATAACCAAGTCTCTTACTTTCAAGCAACAAACAACAACCACCACGACTAAGTCTTCCAACATATTCATATGTAAGTGAGGCCTTGTAGAAATATCAATTTCACTTGTGAAAATATCAATTTCCTAGTTTTAATGTTAGATATTAAGTGTTTTGACATATTTACCCTTTGATATACAATAAATGTGTAAAAAATATTTGAAATAATCTTTTTTTAATTACACATAAATTGGAGATTGGCCTACCCATATTATGAGCTCTTCTAATTGGACATGAAAATTAGACATAGTGTATTTGAATTTTATCTATTTAATTAAGGGTCAAAATATAAATAAGTGAAATTCAAATATCCTCTTGTTCAATTTTCATGTCCACATAGAGTTTTTGCCCATGCCATCGATCTAACCGAACCAAAGAGACAAAATTAATAGTTTAATCATCTAATTAAAAAAAAATTAAAATAGATTATCGAAGTGAAAAAAATAAAGAATAGCAGTTTAGGATAATAATTTATATTTAAGTAATTAAAATATCAAAATTATCTTTATGCTAAGATTTCATAAAATTAAAATAGTAATATTTTTTTAATGGCTTAAATATGAATTAGTACCCTAAACTATAGGTCATATTCCACTTCGGTGATCCACCTTTCAATTTTGTCAATTAGATGATTAAACTATTAATTTTTTTTCAATTGCAAAAAATTGAACATGTCACGTCAAAAATTGCTGACGTGGCAACTTCTGTGGGGCCTTAGGAAACTGGTGTGGCAAAAAAAAGAGTTTTTTAATCATAAAATAAACAAATCTGATTTGGTGTGGGATAAAATGGTCAAACAACAAATTATATAACATAACTAATTAATACAAAACAAACAATATTATGATTAAAAACTCTTTTTTTTGTCACACCAGCTTCATAAGGCCCCACATAAGTTGCCACATCAGAAATTTCTGACGTGGCATTAAGAGTGAGCAAAAAACGGATAAAACTAAATTACCGAACCGAACCGAATTTTTTTAACTAAATTTTTTGGTTATTCGGGTATTTTTTGTAATTCGGTTATATCCGATTTTATTTTCACTTTTCGATTTCGGGTTTGGTTTTCAATTTTGGGTTATTCGGTTAACCGAATACTCGAAATACAAATAAACAAATAAGTGTTTAAAAATTAAAGGTGTGACTCATAACTCATTAGTCATTGAGAAATCCGAATTTCAGATCTGAGACTTTCAACTCCCCTCCGCTTTCGATCTCTCGTCTCTCGTCTCTCGTCTCTCATTGGAGAAAACCTCGATAGACCTATCATCACGCTTAGGTCGCCTTCTCATCTTCTGGTCTCCTCCTCGACAAACCTCAAAGACGAACGAGCAAGCGACCATGAGTCCATGACAGTTAAGCGATTCCATTTTTGTTGATATGGAGACTATCTATCTCGACGGAGATGTTTCAATTATTAGATCTGTTATTTTCATTTCTTGATTTTGAAATTCAGTCCTTTCCTTCTATGGAGAAGATTCTGCTTCTGTTGTCCTCCTTTCTTTTGAAATGGGTATTTTATGTCTCGAACTCTCAGTGAGTCAGTGGCATTATTATTCTCTTTGATTGCCAAGAAATTAATGTATATTAGTTTTGAATTTTAATATATCTTGAATTAAATTTAAAATTTTCAGATCAGATAATTTCGTTTGATTTTGTGTTTCTAGATTCTGTCATTCTGTGCACTGTGCAGGGATTGATATTTGGCCATTTGGGGGAGACGAATTTCGTTTTGCATTTGAGGCAATTTCGTTTGATTTTGTGATGAATTTCGTTTGATTTAATTTTTGTTTTGTGTTTTTGTGTTTATGAATTCTGTCATTTTGGACAATTTCGTTTGATCTCAATTTCGTTTGATTTTGTGTTTCGTTTTGGCAATTTTGAAGTGAGAGACATCTTAATAATTATACTATACTCAATTTAGCCCAAGCACAATGTATATCAGAAAATGCTGAATGGATGAGCCTTATATTTCTTAATTTCGGTTATTACCCGAACAACCGAATTTTAAATTCGATTATTCGATAATTCGGTTAATGGGTAATTCAGCTACTTGTTCGGATATCAAAAATTAACAAATTTCGGATTTTCGGTTATAACCGAATAGCCTATTCGGTTCGGTTATAACCGAATGATCACCCATACGTGGCATGTTCAATTTTTTGCAATTGGAAAAATTTAACAGTTTAATCATCTAATTGACAAAATTGAAAGGTGCATCACCGAAGTGGAATATGACCTATAGTTTAGGGTACTAATTCATATTTAAGATGTTTTATATTTTTTTTAAAACTCACAAGCAGGTAAACAAAATAAATTTCTTTTTCCTTAGTTTCTTTTTTCTCATAAATTTATTTTTTCCTTTCTCTCTCCAAACTCACAAAAACAGTTGCAATTTGAGAGGGTAAAAACGTCATTCAGTGAAAACTTACTCGGATCAAAAGTTAAATACATATGAATCCCAATTCTAAACCCCGTCTCAACTATAGGCCCTAATCTATCCATCAAAAAATTCAATAGACCTGGTGTCACGTTCTGGCCACCAAAATCTCGTAGCATCATCGTAGTAATTGATTGGAGCTGGAGCACTCATGTGGTACGCTCCTGGATGGAGATAGCACAACAAATCTGGACTTGCCATGGGTTAAACAGAAAGTAAAGAGATGAAATAAAGGTGAGAAAAGATGAGGGAGATAAGAAGAAAAAGTAAATTCATTCATTCATTTTCATAAGCAGCAATTGCAGTACATAACCTCTATATATAAGGCATAATCACTCTCTCACTCTAACCAAGTTTGTAACAGAAATGACTCCACATGACATGTGCCCAATACCAACGTATGACACGTGCATAACAAATACAAGAAAATAAAATACGAATTCCATTTTTATTGACTCACATGACATTTCCTCCCCCTTCAAAGAATCCTCGTCCTCAAGGATTACTTCTTGAAGTCTTTCACTGTTGCCTAATTTTGATGTGAGCTTTGATGTTCTGATACAACACATAGTGCTGTCATCTATGGTTAGCAAAAATCTGCAAAACTTCCAAACTCCCCCAGGATCAAACACCAAGGGTGTTGTACCATAACTAAGATTAAGTTCATTTCGCTTCAACGACTTTGCTAAGCACATTAGCTCTATATACTCTAGCATTAGACGCAATGGCATGCACATATGCCTTAAAGGCATTATGGATAATTTGAACACCAATCTTTAGTTCAAAGTTGACAATCTGCAGCTGTTCAAGCTCCTCTGAATCATAATGAAGACCAATCCTTTTTTTTAAAAGCTGCCTTCGTAGCACTCAAAGTGTCAATGACTTCAATTAGAGTTCTTCTAAATGTATCACATAAGCTAGTCACTTTTAATGTTTTGATACTCTTTTTCTCCATTTTCCACATTGAGGCATCATATTCAATGTACTTGATGGGAATGGTGGATGAAATTATTGCTATAGTGAAGTGGAATACAGAAACCAACAACCATAATGACCACTTATGTTTTGATGCCATGGCCCTATAATTGGAAATGTCTTTGGCAGATTGTTGAGCATCTTTGATTACCATAGAATAGTATATCCATAAGAATAGAATTAGTAGCTGTATAAATCCAAAAAGAGGACCTGTTAGTACCAGCTGCACCGAGCATCTTTTAGCAACTATTGGTATACAAGTCAATCCTTCGAGAATATTATAGAAGCCCAATAATAACCCATCATGTGGAGGTATACCATTACACTATTGTGGAACTTCAAATTTTGTTTCAGGGTAAAACCAGATTGACAAAGTGACAACACCAACATGTGCATAAATTTGTCAATGCTTCATCTTTGAAATTGTTCTTGACTTATCCTTATATAAAACATTGGAGGAAAAATAGTCAATGAAAGAACAGTTGATTCCCATAAGGCAGATATGGACGACATGATCAACATGGCCATCTTCGAAGAATACAGGCAAGTCAAATTCCAAACGAATTTTTGTTTGATTGTGTCAGGAATAAGCATGTGAATGTTATTCCTATTTATATAAGATTTGATTATGATATATATGAATGAATATGCAAGTATGCTTGCATTAAGAAAAGTTGTAAAGTCCTTTGATAGATAATAGAAACATGTGTACAAGGACTTAGAATGAATTGATCAAGTATGTTAGGTTGATCCTACATAAGCAAAACAACTTTGTAAAGTCCTTAAAAAGAAATGATGTACAAGGACTATAAACATAGAAAGATCAAGCATGTTAGGTTGATCTTATGATGTAATAGATAGGCTTGTCTGATCGTCGAGCCGTATGCGAGAAATAGTGATGCCGCCGGGAGAGTCAAAGAAAACTCGAGAGCCATCGAGGCGTAATCGTAGTCTACAAGATAGTAGATCTCGAGTTCGTAGATCGCCGGGGGAGGCGAAGAAGGATCGTAGTGTGTCGAGGAGAACTTCCTCGGTACGTAGTCTGCTTTGAGGAAGTCATGTTCGTAATCATAGAGAGCGACTTTGCCTCACTGAGGCCGATCGAACATCCTGCGAAGTTAAGTCGAAGCGTAGACTACACTCGAGTCGTAGAGTCTACTAATGCCGGGTTAAGTCAAGAATCGTGAGACTACACTCGAGTCGTAGAGTCTACTAATCATATCGAGGCGGAGATCGTAGTCGAACAAGATCGGATAAAGACAACAAGCCACAACGATGACATCGTAAAAGTGTGAGATCTCGATCTCGAGTCGTGAGTGTCTCGCACTGACCAAAGCTAAATCATAGAGTGCATGTAGCGCCCCCAAATCCGGGTATCTTCCAACCCGATAGATGGTGCTATACTGTACAACATTCATACATTCACTCAATTGAAAAGTCTCAAAGAACGAACACAACTTCTATATATTTAAAGTAATATTTACATTTCCCATGTTCTATACCCATTACAAAGGTTCTTTGTCATAATATCAATTACATTACAACAATAGACCTATACTATTACAAGATGACTTTAACAATCACGCTTTAGCTTTTCCTTTATCCTTTTTCGATCCTTCGGGACGTTCAGTCTTAGCTGCATTCATATGGTTCAAGCAAGAGTGAGAATAACTAGCTCAAAAAGTATAACAATTCAATAACAATTCATATGCTTAACAACATGCTTGACAAAAGATAATAACATTTAATAATAGATGAATAGATTATCAATAATTCACACAATATATCAAGTCTAGCCAAAGGAATTGGCTTTAACTTCAACTAACTGAATTCATGCGTAAGGATACATGAATTTCAAAAACTTGTTCATATTGAAATGAGACAAGAGTTAGAATACTTGCCTTTAGCGTCTGCTTCGGTATATTTACTTTATGTTCAAGTCTTTCAAGTCTCTACAATACATGATCACATAATGCCTTATATTAGGTCACATATAATCAAGTATGTATATGACTATATCTTACCCTTCATCTTAATCTAATTGTGTATTAGATTCAGTTACTATCTGTTCTGGCTTATCATTATACTTGCATTTATATTCGACTAGGTTATCTCAACCATTATACAACATCCTTAAGGTTTAACAAAGTTTAAACCATGTTACATTACATTTCTTAGGTTGTGTTTACTTTTAAATCAATTAACTTTCTTTTCTTTGTAATTAAAAACATTCATCACTATCCTTGTTCGAAGGGTGGCTTTCTGCACGCCTTATCATGTATACTTACATCTCGTGACTTGTACATGAGTTAATAAAGTGCCATGGTCTCGGACTTGGCATGCGACTGAAGTCTTTACTTGGTGTGAACTGTATTTGCTATGCCACTATTTGTACTACTGATTCGCATTTGCGGCTACGTGCTTCTGATGTGTTTCGGACTTTATTACGCATTTGACTTGCGTGACTAATTTGGTTTAGGGTTCATTGGCGGCCAACTCTCATGCACCGAAAAAAATTCAGTTCTTAAATTTTTGTGAACTTCCCGGACGCATAACTTCTTCGTTATAAGTCCGAATTGGCTCGTTCAAAAGCCTATGGTTCACAAATTACGTAATCTACATGTTTATACAAGAATTTTATCTATTTGACTTTGTTTGCTAAAAATTCATCTAGTGGTTCATTTTTTAACGAAACGATAAGCGTTAAGTGAACGTTCAACGCCGCGTTCTTCGTTCTAAGTCGGAATCCGGTCATTTTTGAGTCCGCAACTCTTAAATGCTAAATATGACTTGTTTCCATCGGAAAACAATGGTTCTGAGTTGAAACACGAAATTTGACTTTTATTCCGAGAACTTTATGAATTCGACGATTATCGTCCAATCGTGCAATTTCCGGCAAATCTTCATTCTTATGATTTGTTCAACATTACAAATGAATTCCATTCATTATGTGAACATCTCAACCTACTTATTACAACAACTTATATTCATTGTTGGATTTTAAACTTATTTCTTCATGAGCCTATAACTTGTCAAATTATAAACTACTTAAGATTTCATTGTTCATGACTTACGACAATTAATGTTTCTTAATCATCATACCTTATATGTTCTTAACATATAACTTTACTTATGTATTCATGATACATATATTCATACAAGTTCTTTTACATCCATATCACTTCTCTTAATAACCTCATTACAAGTTCATAATTTTTATACTAACATTCAAGGTTAACTTATAATAAGTTTATAACTTTTATAAGTTCAAATGACTTATTGTCAACTTATGTGGCTTAAGTTCATTGATTACTCATTCTTCTTACTTCTTAACATCCATGTTCCTTAATCCATACTTTTCTTATCAACCTATCATGGTAGAGATAGAAGATAATGGAGAAGAAGTCTTACTCTTTGAAGTCTTTGTAAAGTAGCCTTCTTCTTCTTCTTACAAATGAAAGTAACTTATTGTAGCTTATTCTCTCTAACACTTAAGCACTTTGAGATGTTTGGATTATTTGAACAACTAACAAATGGCTTGTAAGCCTCCTCTATATATAGATTTTCTAAAGTTAGGGTAATTTGGACATTAACACAATCCCACCTCCTTATGCACCTCCTTACTATTCATTACTTGCAAGGCACAAAACCTATCCTTTGCTTGACCACTACTCATAAGTCTTGGTCATTACTTCTAATACTTGATCACTATATTAACTTGGTCACCATACTAATCATATTAATATGGTTTTCCCCATGGGTCAAACAACTCATGGATTCTAGCTTGGGCTTGGATCAACTTAATCTTTGGGCTTTGCATTAATAAACACTAACTTGTTTATTAATTAATAATTGGGCCTTAACATTTTATTCACTTGGGCTTGTACCAATTGTTAACCAATCTTCCAAGTCCATTAACATTACTTAATACCTATACATATTGTTTATGTATCATTTTCGTATTCTAATTCATATAGAATTTATATACTGATATTTCATCATCCTTCATACAAACTTGTATAATATCAGTATTATACTCGTTTTCATTACTTTGCACAATACCAAAGTATCATACAATTATTACTTTACTAATTACTACTTTGCCCTTCTTAACGCGTTTATAAATTAAGTCCACAAACGAAATATTACATTTTCCATAACTAGATTTTTATTACATAATCCATCTTACCTTGTCATTCTATCATTACGTATTTCTTAGAAATTCAAAAAAAAATCCCGAGCAAATATCGATGAATAGTGTTTTTCAAAAAATTTCTCAAAAAACTTTATTTTCGTCTTGAAAATTCAAACACTTTAATTCGTTCACGTAGCTCAAATACTACGACATTATAACATCAATAGGTTATACAATGACAACCATCTTGATAACACATAGAATAAAATTTTATTATTATTTAATTTAATAAAAATCATTTTACAATAAGATCCGAATTTCTTGGTCGTTACATTCTTCCCCCCTTTTAAAGATTCTGTCCCCAGAATCTCGTCTTACTTTAATCAAATAGATGAGGAAAATTTTTCTTCATCTTTTCTTCTAATTCCCACGTTGCTTCTTCAGCAGTCGTGGTTCATCAATAATACCTTTACTGGTGGTATTACCTTGTTCCTCAGAACTTGTTCCTTTCTATCAATGATCCGCATCGGCGATTCTTCATAAGTTAAGTCTTTCTCGATATGAATTGGCTCATATTCGATTACATGCTTATAGTCTGGCTTATATGAACGTAATACAGATACGTGAAACACGTTATGTATTCGTTCTAGGTCTGGAGGTAATGCTACCACATAAGCTACCTCTCCCACCCGTTTTAATACTTTAAAAGGTCCTATAAACCTTGGACTTAACTTTCCTTTCTTTCCAAAGCGTATCTTTCCTTTCCAGGGAGATACCTTTAGAAACACATATGAGCCCACTTCAAACTCTCGACTTAGTCTATGATAGTCCGCATACTTTTTTCTCGTCATCACCGAAATGTGATGAGACGCATCCGAATTAACTTTACCACATCCATTGCATCTGCTTTGCACCAATTACGGTCCTAGCATCCGGCGTTCTCCCACCTCATCCTAACACAATGGTGTTCTCGCACTTTCTTCCATCTGTAGCTTCATAAAGGCAAGATACCTATGCTTGCATGATAAGCTGTTATTATACAAACTCTACTAGTGGTAGGTGATCATCCCAACTACCCTTGAAATCCATGATGCAAGACCTCAACATGTCTTCTAACGTGCGAATTGTTCTCTCGCTCGCCCATCGGTTTGTGGATGATAAGCTATGCTTAACTTCAGCTGTGTTCCTAACTGTTCTTGCAAACTTCTCCAAAAGTTCGATGTGAATCATGGATCACGATCGACATAATCGATCATCGATACTCCATGTGCGGAAATAATTTCCTTAACATAAAGTTTAGGTGGCGGTCTAAGTTATACTTGACCCTAATTGCAAAAAAGTGAGCCGACTTCGTCAATTAGGTCCACTATTACCCAAATCGAATCGTATCCTTTATTTGTCGTCGGAAGTCCCACCACGAAGTCCATCATGATATGCTCCCACTTCCATTCTGGAATCTCCAATGATTGTAATAAGCCCTTTGGAGTCGTTGATGTTCGGCCTTAACTTTTGACAAGTCAAGCACCTACTCACATACTCGCTATTTCTCTCTTCATATTTGGCCACCAAAACTTCGTCGAAGGTCTTGATACATCTTAGAGCTACCAGGATGTATCGAGTACCTCAAACTATGAGCTTCTTGTAATACTTGTTCCTTTAATTCCATCTCATTTGGAACCCAAATTCTTCCTTCAAATCTTAATAATCCTTCATTATCAAGACTATACTTATTATCTTCCTTCTCGGATAACCGCTTCTTCGTTTGGTTACACTCATCAGTCTTGAGTTGTACCTCCTTGACTCTCTCTATGATGGTAGTTTGCATCTCCGTCGCAAAGAGTATCTGCCTCGAATCACTTGAAATCTTTACTTCTATTTCCATTCTAGCCATCTCTGTTATTAACTCATTTTGAGCTGTTAACATAGACAACTTTTCCCGACCCTTCCTACTTAAGGCGTCTGCAACTACATTGGCCTTTCTGGGGTGATACTGAGATTTCACAAACATAATCCTTTATCAATTATAGCCATCTTCTCTGTCTCATATTCAACTCCTTCTGCGTGAAGATATACTTTAGACTTTTATGGTCCGTATATATCTCACATTTTCCCCATAAAGATAATGTCTCCATATCTTTAGGGCAAACACTACCGCGGCCAGTTCCAGATCATGAGTAGGATAAACTTTCTCATAATCCTTCAACTGACGTGATGCATACGCAATGACTTTGCCATGCTGCATAAGCACACAACCAAGTCCTCTATGCGAAGCATCACTATACACCACAAAATTTCCCGTGTCATCTGGCAATGACAAAATAGGCGCTTCACTTAATCTTTTCTTCAGTTCTTGAAAACTGTCTTCAAATTTATCCGTCCATACGTATTTCACCGTCTTCCTTGTTAAATTAGTCAATGGGGTAGCTATCTTCGAAAAATCTTGGATAAATCTTCGATAATACCCTGCTAACCCTAAGAAACTCCGTACCTCAGTGGGCATTTTCGGTTGTTCCCAATTCATTACTGCTTCTACCTCATTTGGATCCTTTGAAATCCCTCTTAGTCAATGACATGACCCTAAGCTGTAGATTTTTCAAACCCAAAATTCACATTTGGTGAATTTTGCATATAACTTCTCCTTCCTTAGCGTTTCCAACACTAATCTTAAGTGTTCAGCATGATCTTCTGGCGTCTTAGAATAGACTAGAATATCATCGATAAACACAACGACGAACTTGTCCAAATATGGTTTGAACACTCTGTTCATCATATCCATAAATGCAACTGGTGCATTTGTCAACCCAAATGACATTACCAGAAATACGTAATGACTATAACGAGTCCTGAATGCTGTCTTTGGTACATCTTCCTTCCTAACCTTCAACTGGTGATACCCCGTCCACAAATTTATTTTAGGAAAATACTTTGCCCTTTTCAATTGATTAAAGAGATCATCGATCCTGGGCAATGGGTATTTATTCTTTATCGTTAACTTGTTCAACTCCCGATAGTCGATACAAAGCCTTAACGATCCGTCTTTCTTCTTGACAAACAACATGGCGTTTCCTACACAGGAAACACTTGGTTGAATGTACTTTTTGTCCAATAGTTCTGTAATTTGGATCATTAGTTCTTTCATTTCCACAGGCGCTATACGGTACGGTGCCCTTGAGACTGGTGCCGCTCCTGGCACAATGTCTATCATAAATTTGATCTCCCTATCCGGTGGTAAACTCGATAATTCACTTGGAAATACATCCATGAATTAGTTTACTATAGGTATTTTTTCCATGGTTGCTCCCACTCTCTGGGTATCCACAACATGGCATAGATAACCTACACATCCCTTCCTTAAAAGTTTTCTAGTTTGTGTCATTGTAAGGCAAACTTAACGAGCGTCAAATGATTTATTATCAGTAGAATACTAAGGGGAAGTTGTTTCAACGTCCTGATGCTCACACATTTCTTTTGATAATCAATTATAATTGCTCCATGGTTAATCAACTAATCCATTCCGAGAATTACGTCAAATTCTCCTAACTTTATCGGTATTAAATCTACCGATAACTTACAACCACGTACATTTACGCAACAACTTCTACGAATATCTTCAATAGGAATTATCTCTTCATTTGCTACCTTAATGTTCAAAGGTATAGGCAATTTTTCGGGAAATAATTCTAGTCGTCTAGCAAAATCACATGCTATAAACGAACAAGTAGCACCCGAATCAAATAATACGTATGCATTTATGTTATTGATCAAAATAATACCTGCAACTACATCTCCTGATGCCACCGCATCTTGGACCGTCATATTAAAAGTGCGGGCCATTGATTTACCAGCTGAGCTGGACCTAGCCAACTTACCGCTATTAGTTCCCTTATTTCCTTCTGTCCCCTTCTTTGGGCAGTTCTTCGCTATGTGGTCAGTTGATTCACATACAAAACATCCGTGATTTTTCTTCGGATTTGGACGGTTAGGCGAAATATACCCTTCCTGTCCACAATTATAACATACTGCCTTTTCTTTGAGACAGACTCCTAAGTGAGTCTTCCCGCAGGTTTTACAGGCCTCCATCCTCCTCTTAGAATCCCTTGTTTTACTCGGTATTCCGGAGTTAAAGCCCTTCCTCTTTTGACCGTTGCCACTTCCACTGACTCCCTCGTTCTTGATTCCTCCATCAACCTTGCCCTTGTTTTTCTTATCCTTGTGGTACTGGCTGAGAGCCTAATTCCCACCTTCGGCAATTATTGCCTTTTCTAATATGGTTCCGAAGGAAGTACTTTGGAACACAGAGATTCGGCTATAGAGCCAAGGTTTCAAGCCCTGCTCGAATCTTTTAGCCTTTCTCACTTCAGTGTCCACTTGATGTGGAGCAAATCGTGCCAGTTCATTAAACTTGGCAGCATACTGGGGAACTGTCATATCCCCTTGTTTCAATTCAAGAAACCTCATTTCCATCCTCCCTTGCATACTCGTGGGAAAATAGTTCTCGAAGAAAATCTCCTTGAACCTCTCCTTTCTATATCGGCCATAGCTTTGGTTTGACTCCCACCGAAGTTGGCCTCTCCTTTCATCAAATAGGTTGCAAAAGCAACCTTTTGACCCTCCTCAACATTTGCTATTACAAATGCTTTCTCGATTTCTTTTACCCAAGTCTGGCTTTATAGGGTCCGTAGTTCCTTTGAACTCATGCGGACCTACACTTTTAAAATCTTTAAAAGTTGTAGCTCAGATTACTCCGGGAATCACGGGTACATTAGCCCCTGGATTCTATTAAATGCCGGGTTGCGTTAAAAGATTATCTGTAAGACCAAAATTTTTTAAATAAAAAGGAATTTCCTTTATTTATTATTTTGAAATAGTAAGGGTTGATTTGATTAATGTGGATAGTTAAGGGTTAAATCATAAATATTTCAAAATAAGCAAGTGGTTATAAAATATTCATTATTGTAGGGAATATTAGTTTGGTCGTGGAATATTAAATCTTTGTGTAGGGAATATTAAATGCGATGGTAGCGACCATGTGTGAGCCCCATAATGTGAAGCGATTGGATGAAGAAAGCGACAAATATAAGTTATTTTTTAAATAGCTTGGCGTAGTTATTCACAGATTATCTTGTTGGAATACCCGGTGGTTAAAACACACTAATCTGGCGTTGTTGAGCGGTAGCACGGTATTGCACCAATTATTGATTCTTACGTGAAGGCCTTTACTCGATAATGGTTACGATAATTCTTATTCATTATTTTATTGAGTTAATAATTCTTTGCGTTGATATTTTATATTCTTTGTTGTTTGATAATTGTCATTACGGTATCTTTCATTATCGAAGAAATAATTCATATTATCTGAATAATATTATTAGATAACATTATTGGCGATGTCTAGAAAGTTACATCTAAGGAGAGGTTTGGTCACCTAATTGCGGCGATGAAGAAGAAATTCTTATTGGAAAGCCCCTCTTTCTGAGGAGGCTGCTGGTTGTCGATATTGTGATTACGTAATATTATTTGTGAATAATTAATTATTGATTTATATGATGAGGAAAATATTGATTTTATGTGGATATAGATGGAGAAAAATTTTAAAATGACAATTGTTGAAAATTAATATTTTATCTTTTTACGATAAAATAATTCATTTAAATATATTATTTTAATAATATATTAATGGTGATATTTTATAATGAATGTGGGATATATGAGTATATGAGGAGGAAGAGTATTTTTGTTGCATTAAATGTTTAACACATGTTTTGTGTGTTGGTGGACCCCATTATTGGTTGAAATTTGATTATAGCTTGTAAAATCACTTGGTTTGTGGATTTGGTCAATTTCTATTTGGAATTTGGAAAAACTTTCTTCTGCAAAGTTGTAGAGAATTGAATTTCCTATAAAAACTCGTGAGATTCGAATTTTCTGATGAAAGGGCTATTTATTATGAATTATTGAAGTTAGAAGCTCAAAATAATTGATTTTGGAAGTTTAAAATATTTAAAAATAGGAAAAACGTTTTTGGAATGTTTAGGTGGCCTCATTTAACATGTGTAGGAGCTGAATTCAGTTGGCAGAGTGTAATGCGTATGAGGTTTTGGAAAATAAATATTAATATTATATTAAATTTTACTGCTTTGGTGTTCTAGCGATTTCTATAAATAGGGTCTTGGGTTAGAATTGAAAATCACACGAAGCTGAAGTTTTCTCTCTCTATATTATCGGCGTATTCTTGTGAGTATTTTGAGTATACTTTGAGTATTATTGCTATACGGTTTGAGTTCAAGTCATAGCTTTATATCCGGTGTTTCAATTTAAAGTCTTAATCTTTCGAGGTAAGGGATATTATTTTTTTCGTAATGATATTATTTCTTCAATATCATTATCTTTGAAATGTTGATCTGAAGTTTTTATCAAATTTGGAACTTTTTCATATCGGGTTACTATTCATGAGTTCTTATTCATGAGTTCTTATTCACGAGTTCTTATTCACGAGTTCTTATTCACGAGTTCTTATTCAAGTACTATTAAATGAAGCGTGAAGATGTTTTTGTGGAATTTCTATCTTTTGGTGTCGGAGTTACTATTCACGTATCGGCCTTTATTCACGTATCTGACCTTTATTCACGTATCTGGTACTATTCATAGAAAAATAAAATTTTTCTTTTTCGTCCAAAACATCTATTACGGATACTAGCTTTGATTGTATCCATGTTTTGATCATTCTTGAATTTTACACCACTATGATTATTTTTGAGGTATTTTTGGGCGTGGATAAAACCAAGTATGAATCCTTAATCCTTAATCCTTGTCATTTTGTTTCCTTTGGATTCGTTTCTTTAAAAATATTTTTCATCATCCTCGATTCTTAAATGATGATATTATTGAATATCTTTTTTGTAGTGCAAAGATGAATGATTTCGAAGAATATCTTTGGCACGTAGTGCAAAGATGAGCAGTGTTTAAATGAACATGGTGGGTGATGAATATCTTTGGCCTTTAGTGCAAAGATGAGCAGTGTTGAGATGAACATGATGGATTGATGAATATCTTTGGCACTGTAGTGCAAAGATGAATATTTGATTTGAGATGAATATTGATTGATGTTCTGAGGATAAAATATTGATGATGAATATTAAATTCATAGATTATAGTAGATTTCATTCTCTACGTAACTCTTCTATGAATTATTATTTCATTGCGAATATTGATCGAAACTTGTTTATACATTGTATTTATCAGATTTTTTTCCTGTTGAAGACTAACGATAATTTGTTGTATATTATCTTAGTCGTAATATTCTTCTTTGGGCTAGTTGAGCTCACCCTTTTCCTTGTTGTTCCATTTTTCTTCTCAGGAGGCGAGAATGTAGCGAGTACTAGTCGGGGTATGGAATGAAGGTTCTAGAGAGAGTTGTTTAGTAGTCCTCACCATTTTTGTAAAATAATGTATTAATAATTATGATGGGGATTTATTTGCGTGTGGATATTGTCTAGATGGCAATATCTGTATTTAAACTCACAGTTTATATGTTGTAATAATAAAGTTGTAGTTATTTCTGTACCATGTATTTGGCGACTCAGAATGGGTTGGATGGAATGGACCTATTTTGGGGGCGTCGCGGTTAATATCGAGCTTAGGGATATGATCTCTGGCGGAGATCGGGGAATAGAACTAGGAGGGAGGCGAGTAAATCCTTAGCTAGTGTGTCCTACCTAAGCTTATTTGTTAGTTGGTTCGGTATATAGGGATATTATGTGATATATTGATTTCCTTAATTAACCCTTATTTTATATGAGTATTTGAGAATGTCGTGAGAATATTATGATTGGAGTAAATGAGAATGAGTGGAGATGCACTGTACTCACCAGCGAGGAGAGCGTACAACAGTGGCAATGTTCCTCTGTGAACAACACCCTTTGGCGAGATGATGAGCGAGGGATGTTTAGAAGCTTTTGCGAAGTTCATGCAAAATCAGGCGAGGAGACTCGTGTTCAAAATCTGAGGAGGAAATGATAGCGATTCACGGGTGGTCACGGCCAAGCGAGTTGAAAAAGTTGGGACCACGAATGCAGGGAAAAGCGGATCCGATTAAAGGCGGAGGCGTGGGTCAAACAAATTACCAAGATATTCGATGTCTTGGGATGCGGAGAACGAAAGTTCCATTCGCCACCTTTATGTTAAAGTGGCGGTGATTCTTGGTGGGGAATCGTGAAGCGTACCCATCATTTGCTTTCGGCGTATCGTGGGAGAGCGTTTGAAATAGTTCAATGACAAGTACTTCCACGAAAGTATTCGTCGTATGAAGGAAGTGGAGTTTATTAGACTAGAAGCGAGAATAACATGGCGGTGTCCCGATGCGGCGAAGTTCGCGGAGTTATCGAGGTTGCACCTCATTTGGTGGAGAATGAGGAGCGTATAATGGCGGATGTTTACGAGAGGTTTGAAGCAGACATACGTCGATATCTCATTTCTCATAAATTTTCTCTCTATTAGGATGTTGTCAGCCGGGGCTCGGTTGTTAGAGGCGAGATAATGATACGTTCAGCAGAGGACCATAACGAGGATCATCTAGAAGATAGCGGTCATCGAATAACGATAACCGGCGGAGAAAGAAGAATCTGAGACAAAAGCGGTAACCACTCACGGTGGTAATCGTGGCCATGAAAATAGAAGAAGCGAGTGGGAGGAGATTTTAAAGAGGATTCAACAACGACCATGTGAAGACGTCGATTTGATGCAACTAGTTTTAAGGGAGGAGAAGCGACCACCGGTCGTATGTTACAAATCACGGGAAGAGGGACATATCATCAAGCGCCCTAGCAGTTTAAGGTATGCTATAATTGTGGAAAAGAAGGACATATCGCTCGAGTTATGCGATATCAAAACCAGATCCAGGCGAGAATGGTGACTCGAAAAGGATGTCCCGAGAAAAGTCGAAAGTCAGCGGTTCTTGGAAGGCGTTTGTCGTGGCCGGTCAAAATCTGAGGAACGAGCGAAGTTAGCAGGTTAGTTAATTATAAATTCTTGCGAAGTATATACCTTACTAGATATCGGTTCTACCCATTCTTTTATCTCTCTTACTTGCGCTCAGCGTTTAAACTTGACTCAGGAGAAATTAGACTTTGACCTATTTATGGAAACTCAGTTAGGAGAAACTTTCATTACATCCGTTGTTTATAAATCTTGCTTGATTCGAGGTTGGCACTATCACATTACACATTAACCTTATTTCTATAGAGATATTGCTTTTGATGTGATTTTAAGGTTAACTACTCATCATGCCAAAATTGATTATTTTCGTAAGGTTGTTAGTTTTCATATTCCTAAGCAACTTTGTTATTGAATTCAAACAATCAAACCATTGTAGTCAAACATTTTCATATCAAGCCATGAAGTCATTCGTTTATTACGGATGTCAAATTTTCTTAGTCCATGTTATGGATTTGAATAAAAGACACGTCGATTTGAATAATATTCTGTTGTTATTGATTTTTCTGGCGTATTTCTGAAGAATTTCTTGGCTTACTCCCAAAGCACGATATTAAATTTTGTATCGACTTTGAACCGGTACAAAACTCATTTCTAAAATCTCATATCGAATGGCTCTATTGAACTTGAGGAGTTAAAAATTCAACTATAAATTTGGTACTGAGCCTTTATCTTGTGACTTCCTTTGTGGAATTCACCTAAGCAGAGACTCTCTGTGGGGGATGTCATATTAGATGCGATAGTAAAGCGATAGGTGTCATTGTGACGTCTTATCAAGATTGGGATATGAGTCGCGATTGAGAAGCAACCTAAGTCGATAATCGAAATCGTAGCTTTCAGGCTTAGTTGGTTATTATCGGAGATTCGTTGAAGGATATTCTCGAATCGCTATTCCATTAATTGGTGACTTCGTAGAGATACAAAATTCGAATGGAAGCGAGGAATGTGGGAAGAGCTTGAAGAACTCGAGAGGAGACTCATTTAAATACGTGTTACGATCATGCCATCACTGGAAGCGAGCGTGGTGGTGGCGGCGTTGAGTAGAAGATCATATCTTGAGGAGCGAGTGCGATGATGTCAAGTATCGCATAGAGCCAACTTTAATAGAAAAGTTAAGGTTGCTCAAAGCCCTTGGGCGGAGGTGATCGTATGAAGAAGAAATACAAGAAGGAGCTATTAGGGCGAGAATTGATGAAGAAGGAATACTTGAGTCGACTCCGGACTTTACATTCCTAATGATTTTGATTTGAAGCATAGAATCATGATGGAGGCACACTGACACATTGTTTGCAATCCATCACTGGGAGTACCAAAATGTATTATGATCTTGACATACATTTTGGTGGAGCAATATGAGGAGAGAGATCGCGTAGTTTATCTCGAGATGTTTAACTTGTCAACATGTAAAAGCGCGAGCATCAAGTGCCAAAGGGTCCATTGCAACCACTTGAGATTTTGAAATGGAAGTGGGAACACATTACCTGAATTTCATTACTAATCTTCCCAAGGTTTCTCAAGGCATAGATGCGATTTGGGTTATTGTTGATAGATTAACCAAGTCTGCTCATTTCTTGCAAATCGAGAGACTTATTCCTTGAGCGTCTTTCTCGTATGCGTAAATGAGATTGTGAGTTTGCATGGCATGCCATAGTATCCATAGTTTTGGGTTAGAAAGCTATGAGCGCAATTTACGATGATTCGGTTTGGCATACCATCCTCGAAGCGGATGGGCAATCGATCGAAAGGACTACTCAAACTCTTGAAGATATATTAAAACTACGTGTCCTAGATTTCAAAGGAAGTTGGGATAAGTACTTGCCATTGGTGGAATTCTCATACAACAATAGTTATTAAACAAATATAGGCATGGTTCCATTGAAGCATTATATGGACGAAAATGTCGTTTCTCGATATGTTGGGATGAGGTGGGTGAAGCAACATTGTTGGGACTAGGGAGTTGAAACGATATGACTACTAGAAAAGATCCAAATGATTCGACAGCAGCGTATACAAGCGGAAACAAGATCGACAAAAGAGTTATGCGGATCTTCATCGAAAGGGCGTGGAATTTAATGTAGGGGATCATGTATTGTTGCGAGTTGCTCCATGGAAGGAGTTACAAGATTTGGGAAGAGAGGAAAGCTCGATCCATGATTTATTGGTCCATTTCAAATTCTTGATCGAGTAGGAAATGTAGCCTATAGACTTGCGTTACCTCAAAGTATGTCTCGTGTTCATAATGTGTTTCACATATCGTGCCGTAAATATGTGAAAGACCCGAACCACGTTATTGAGTTAGAACCAGGATGAGATAGCAGAAGACTTAGCGTATGAGGAGGTACTTGTCAAGATGTTGGATAGGAAGGAGCATGTCTACTGCATGAAAGGTTATACCACAAGTTAAAGTTTTGTGGAGGAATCATGCTTTATAGAGGAAATGACACAGGAGTTGGAAGCGGAAATGAAAGCGAGGTATCCTCACCTTTTTGAAACACCGAGTGCGTCACGTCGATTTCGAGGGCGAAATTTCATAAGGAGGGAGGTTGTAAGACCCGAAATTTTTAAAATAAAAGGAATTTCCTTTATTTATTATTTTGAAATAGTAAGGGTTGATTTGATTAATGTGGATAGTTAAGGGTTAAATCATAAATATTTCAAAATAAGCAAGTGGTTATAAAATATTCATTATTGTCGGGGAATATTCGTTTGGTCGTGGAATATTAAATCTGTGAGGGAATATTAAATGCGACAGTAGTGACCGTGTGTGGAGCCCATGTGAAAGCGATTGGATGAAGAAAGCGACAAATATAAGTTGTTTTTAAATAGCAGGCGTAGTTATTCACAGATTATCTTGTTGGAATACAAATTGGTTAAAACACACTGTCTGGCGTTGTTGAGCGGTAGCACTGCGGTATTGCACCAATTATTGATTCTTACGTGAAGGCACTACTCGATAATGGTTACGATAATTCTTATTCGATATTTTATTGAGTTAATAATTCTTTGCGTTGATATTTTATATTCTTTGTTGTTTTGATAATTGTCATTACGCGTATCTTTCATTATCGAAGCAATAATTCATATTATCTGAATAATATTATTAGATAACATTATTGGCGATGTCTAGAAAGTTACATCTGCAGGAGAGGTTTGGTCACCTAATTGCGTGCGATGAAGAAATTCTTATTGGAAAGCCCCCTCTTTCACAGGAACTACACGGTTGTCGATATTGTGATTACGTAATATTATTTGTGAATAATTAATTATTGATTTATATGATGAGGAAAATATTGATTTTATGTGGATATAGATGGAAAAATTTTAAAATGACAATTGTTGAAAATTAATATTTTATCTTTTACGATAAAATAATTCATTTAAATATATTATTTTAATAATATATTACTTGGTGATATTTTATAATGAATGTGGGATATATGAGTATATGAGGAGGAAGAGTATTTTTGTTGCATTAAATGTTTAACACATGTTTTGTGTGTTGGTGGACCCATTTATTATTAGAAATTTGATTATAGCTTTGTAAAATCGCCCGTTTGTGGATTTCGGTCAATTTCTATTTGGAATTTGGAAAAACTTTCTTACGAAAAGTTGTAGAGAATTGAATTTCCTATAAAAACACGCGAGATTCGAATTTTCTGATGAAAGGGCTATTTATTATGAATTATTGAAGTTCGAAGCTCAAAATAATTGATTTTTGGAAGTTTAAAATATTTAAAATAGGAAAAACGTTTTTGGAATGTTTAGGTGGCCTCATTTAACATGTGTAGGAGCTGAATTCAGTTGGCTAAAGTGTGGCGTATGAGGTTTTGGAAAATAAATATTAATATTATATTAAATTTTACGCTTTGGTGTTCTAAGCGATTTCTATAAATAGGGTCTTAGGTTAGAATTGAAAATCACACGAGCTGAAGTTTTCTCTCTCTATATTATCGGCGTATTCTTGTGAGTATTTTGAGTATACTTTGAGTATTGCTATACGATTGCAAGTTCAAGTCATAGCTTTATATCAGGTGTTTGATTTAGAAGTCTTAATCTTTTCGAGGTAAGGGATGTTATTTTTTTCTCGTAATGATATTATTTCTTCAATATCATTATCTTTGAAATATTGATCTGAAGTTTTTATCAAATTTGGAACTTTTTCATGTCGGGGTTACTATTCATGAGTTACTATTCATGAGTTCTTATTCACGAGTTACTATTAATGATTCTTATTCACGAGATTCTTATTCACGAGTCTTATTAAGTGAAGCGTGAAGATGTTTTTGTGGAATTTCTATCTTTTGGTGTCGGAGTTACTATTCACGTATACGGCACTTTATTCACGTATCTGGCACTA
Organism: Panax quinquefolius; assembly: GCA_020205615.1. Classification (NCBI taxonomy): domain Eukaryota; kingdom Viridiplantae; phylum Streptophyta; class Magnoliopsida; order Apiales; family Araliaceae; genus Panax; species Panax quinquefolius. The sequence continues at coordinate 137,490,342 of CM035169.1, forward strand.
TTCACGTATCGGTCTTATTCATAGAAAAATAAAATTTCTTCTTTTCGTCAAAACATCTATACGGATACTAACTTTGATTGTATCCATGTTTTGATCATTCTTGAATTTTACACCACTATGATTATTTTTGAGGTATTTTTGGGCGTGGATAAAACCAAATACGAATCCTTAATCCTTAATCCTTGTCATTTTGTTTCTTTGGATTCATTTCTTTAAAATATTTTTTCATCATCCTCGGTAAGTAAATGATGATATTATTGAATATCTTTGGCTTTGTAGTGCAAAGATGAATGATTTCTGAAGAATATCTTTGGCTTTGTAGTGCAAAGATGAGCAGTGTTTAAATGAACATATGGGCGATGAATATCTTTGGCCTTTAGTGCAAAGATGAGCAGTGTTGAGATGAACATGGCCGATTGATGAATATCTTTGGCTGTAGTGCAAAGATGAATATTTGATTTGAGATGAATATTGATTGATGTTACTGAGGATAAAATATTGATGATGATTTATTAAATTCATAGATTATAGTAGATTTCATTCTCTACGTAACTCTTCTATGAATTATTATTTCATTGCGAATATTGATCGATACTTGTTGTACATTGTATTACATCAGATTTTTTCCTGTTGAAGACTAACGATAATTTGTTGTATATTATCTTAGTCATAATATTCTTTTCTTGGGCTAGTTGAGCTCACCCTTTTCCTTGTTGTTCCATTTTTCTTCTCGGAGGCGAGAATGTAGCGAGTACTAGTCGGGGTATGGAATGAAGGTTCTAGAGAGAGTTGTTTAGTAGTCCTCACCATTTTGTAAAATAATGTATTAATAATTATGATGGGGATTTATTTGCGTGTGGATATTGTCTAGATGGCAATATACGTATTTAAACTCACAGTTTATATGTTGTAATAATAAAGTTGTAGTTATTTCTGTACCATGTATTTGGCGACTCAGAATGGGTTGGATGGAATGGACCTATTTTGGGGGCGTCACATTATCGAACTCCTGCATTGGATTAACCGGACCACCCTCCGGTTGGTTAACATTAGTGCCTTGATTTCGTTGTCTCCTTCTTGGCGGCATTTTGCTATTAAGAAAACAACACATCATTATTACTTTATTCTTGTTGGTTTGTTATTATTTGTAATAAAATAATAACTCATACTCATTACTCAATAAATTCCATAAAAAGACTTATATTGATTCATAACTTGTAGTATAACACTACATTGTTTACATTACTCAGCCTTAGCTGATTACATTACCATCCCGCAATTACTTTCAAAAAATTGGGATTTACAAAAGACTACCCTTTGTTATACAAAAGAGGGTTTTACGTCACTACTAGATACATAATATTTACATATCTAAGCTATTCTAGCTATTACTAGATTACATCTGCCGTAGGGCATTCTCAAAATCTTTCTTGGCGGGGAATAAGCGATAACATCTCTCTTGATAGTATGTGGGTTACGTCTGCTCTACAGGATACCTGACTACTGCTGCTAAAAATCCACATGAGAACTCCTATGTATATAGGACATCCTCTCCAACTTCTGCTGTTTAGTCTTTAGCTCCTGTTTGAGCTCAAAGACTTCACATTTCAGCTCTCGGACCTTGTCCTTAGCTAGAATTCTATCATCGTGCTCCTCTTCCCACGTTCCCTCCATGCTAGTCTTGTCCTCACGGACAGCTTGGAGTTCCTCTTTCAACTTCTTAACCTCTTGGCAGTAATGGACATTCCTATCCAATACTGACATAAATAGTGCCTTCATCGGTTCCCCCGTAGACAATTCCTTTGTAGGTAGAACCTGGTCAAAGGACATCACATCCACCTCCTCCTCTAGCATGCCATCAAATATAGACATGTAGTCTAAATCGTCCGAGTCTCCAGACTCGATTGTCACCACCTCTGGTTCTACTGCTATGGGTTTTGGTAGTATCTCTACCCGATTAACCGAATTCTCGCTCACTTCATGTATGTCTCTATACATATCATTTTCTCCTGACATCTACAATAAAACAATATAGTTTGATTAGTACACGTCAGTAAAATAATAGAAACACATAACATAATATAATGCATTTTTATAAGGTTACTTTCCATCTTTTACTTCTTTATTCTTTCTTAAGGTTATAACTAAAGGTTCTACTTTCCCCCTTAAGTTTTATAACCTAGGCTTTGATACCAACTTGTAGCACCCCCAAATCCGGGTATCTTCCAACCTGGCATGGATGGTGCTATATCTTTGTCACAACATTCATACATTCATTCAATTGAAAAGTCTCAAAGAACGAACATAACTTCTATATATTTAAAGTAATATTTACATTTCCCAAGTTCTATACCCATTACAAAGGTTTTTTGTCATAATAACAATTACATTACAATAATAGACCTATACTATTACAAGACAGCTTAACAATCTGCCTTAGCATTTCCTTTATCCTTTATCGATCCTTCGGGACGTTCAGTCTTAGCTGCATTCATATGGTTCAAGTAAGAGTGAGCATAACTAGCTCAACAAGTATAACAATTCAATAACAACATGCTTGACTCATACGAACCGTATATCTTCAATAACTGAACAATAGTTATGAAGTACTATTGATAATGTGACGCCCCCAAAATTAGGTATACATCACCCATCTTGGGTCGTCAGATACATGGTATAAAATTCAAATTCAACTTACTAATACAACTGTCGTGTACAATATGACAAAACATAACTGTGAGTTTGAATACAATTATTGTCTACTAGAGATTATACAAACTCAAAAGGAGTCCTCATTACAATTATTAACACACTATTTCACAGAATAGTGAGGACTACTAATGCTATCCTCTGGACCGTCACTCCGTTCCCCGACTAGTCCCTGCTATGTTCTCATTTCACAAGAGAGGCGTGAAAGAAAAGGGTGAGCTCAACTAGCTTGAAGAAGAAATATTATGACTAAGATAATGCAGAATAAATTATCGTTAGCCTTCAACAGTGTTAAACTGATAAAATATAACAACATCAAGTTTAACTGCAGCGGAACAAGCAATCCATTAAAAGAGTCAAGTAGAGAATAAAATCTACTATCTTTTATGATTTAAAAGTTTTTTCATGACTTTTATCATTTGGGACTCGACTTAATAAATAATCCACATCATCGAATCACCCCACACTACTACGGCCGAGGATATTCTTTAGTATCACGACCACAAATTATCCATGCACTACTGACCGAGGACATTCGTTGTAAAACCCCAACTTTTTGAATAAAGATGAATTTTCTATAAATATTATTTTTGAATATTATGGAGTGAAATTGATATAATAGTTATGGGTAATATTTATAAATTTTGCAAAGTACGTAAGTTGTTATATAATATTCGATTGGTGGAAATATTCGTTTTAACAGGGGAATATTCGTACAACGACACAATCATTAGTGACCCCCTAGCGGAATTATTGCCGGATTGAGAAAAGCGAAAAAATACTTTATGAAAATAACGTATAAAGTTTTCACTGTTAACTGTTGAAACACACGGTGTTAAAAAATAGCGATGTCTGGCGTGGTTGCATAATAGCACACGGTATTAATTATTGATGCTTAAGTGATAAGTCACTCAGGTTTTGTTGGTATTATTAATGTAATAATACTGAGAAAATCTTTTATATAAAATGAATACTTTTATAAAGTTATTCTATAAATAGAATATATTATATTCTATTATGCATAGTGTCGCATAATGTCCGCATAGTATTTTGCATAGTAAAATCTTTTTATATAAAAGCAGAATACTTTTATAAATTTATCTCATTTTATTAGACAATAATTAGAATATATTATATTTTATTATGCATAGTGTTTGCATAAGTATATGCATAGTGTTTTGCGTAGTAAAATCTTTTATAAAGTTATTCATTTTATTAGATTATAAATAGAATATATTATATTTTATTTAAAAGATCAAATATGGACCGTTAGATTAAAGTAAATCAATCTCTAATTGTTCATGAGTTAGTTACTTATGCATTCCATTTTTCTATAAATAGAAGCTCATTCATTCATTATTTTCTAACGAATTCTTTGAAACTACAGAGATAAACTATAGAGAGAAAGAAGAAAGTATTCGCTACTTCACTACTTATATATCCAATACTCTTCTTCTTAAGGTAGGAATATTATTTGTTGTACTTTCGTAAGGGGTGTTATTCTTTCTTATTCATGAAGAGAAGCTGTTGTTATTCTATTTCTTATTATTACATTGGAATAACTTTTGTATCATGGTCTACCTATACTTGGTGACATTCTTCTATTATTCTATTGGACCATCACATGCGTGTGTTTTACTTGGGACTTGGTCTGTCTTTATTATTATTAGTTGAAACATCCATGCGTGTGTTTTACGGGACACAGTTACATCTTATTATTATACATTTGTAACATTACATGCTGTGTGTTTTACACCAAACACGGTTCCGTCTTTATTATTAGTTGGAACATCACATCGATTGCAAATTTTGCTTGAACTAGTTAAGATTATTATTATTACATTGGAATAATTTGTTAGGTTTGTAATATTCAAGAACGCATGATCAAATTGCAAAAATAAGCGGAAGCGTGAAAATCGAGAGTTTTAAAATTTTACAAACCATAAACCGGATCACCCTTTATGCACAATTATTAATTAAGCGAAAAGATAAAGAATAAAATCATACCCTTGAAGATCGAGCTTCCTCAGTACAAGTTCACCTCAAATCCTTTCGCGTTCAACTTGAATTCAGCCGGGTTTGGTTCCTTCCTTTGATCAGCGTTAGCCACCCAAGTGTTTGGCCTCTAGAGGTGATCCACCGAGGAAGAAGAAGGATTCAAGAAGATGGATGGTTGGCTAAACCTAGTTTTTCTATCTACATAGAAAAGGAGCGTACTCTCCAACCATTGGAATAACGTATTCTAGATATCCGATATAAGACTCCTCTTATAAAGATATCAAGTAACCTATTAAAATAAGATATTATTTAATTAAACCCTTTTAATTAAAGGGGCTCCCTAATCTTATTAGGGATAATTAATTAAACTCCTTTAACTAATTTTCCTTCCTAATCCAATTAGGAATAAATGAAATACTTATATTAAATTAATTCCTAAACTCTTTTAGAAATTAAAATAATAATAATAATTATAATAATATTAATAAGACTCCTCTTATTAATTTATATTTAATGTTTCTAAAATATTAAATAATAAATATTAAGCTATTTAATTTATTCTATCACCATAGATTAAATTAAATATACATAATATATTATTACGATTATGCCATTAACTTCTTAAATAATTATTCTTCCTTTTTATGGTGTGACCCTTTAGGTTCTCCATATTAAAGCTGGTTGTGAATAAATCAATTAGAACAATTCTAATCTTATTTAAATAAATAAATTAAAAAATTAATTTATTTAAATAAAAATATTTATTCTGATAGGGATAAGCCTCCCACAGTGATCAACGACTTTCCGGATAATATAGATTTCAACATTAATCATAAAAGAACCTTTGAGTAAATAGTTCACCGTACTGATTCAATCCTTCCACCATACAATGTCCAATTAAATATAAGACATGGAATTCTTGTCAAGTCTTATTTTATTTAATTATATATATTTCGATCCTTAAATGCCTGACACCAAATAATGCAAATTAGAAACTCCTTTCTAATTTCATTCTTCCTTCGCCAATGACTACCTAGGGTTGTCATTTATCGAATCACATAGGACATTTCTCTTCTTTTAATAGAAGTGGTAGATTCTTTATTGATCATACATTATCTCCATGTCTGACTTATTATACCCAAACATACCCTTTGATATACCCTAAGGGTCTTAAGGAATAAGTCAAAGTATAACTCATCATACACAAGATCTATGATGATCTCAAGTCCAAGGATCACTTGTCTTACTATCACTACTGAGAATTCCTATTGATGGACAAGTAAAACTCCATTAGGTATTCCTTAGCGAGCCACGTTCGATGAACTTATTCTCTAATAAGCACCTACATACTTGCTTTAGTGTCTCCACACAAATGATCATGAGATCAATCATCCTCATCAATGAGCAAGCAACGTATGTACCAATCTATCTGGATTCACTAATCCCCGATTTAGTAATCCAATGATTGGGAACTATTTTAGTTTTAAGCTTTCTAAGAATTTAGATCTCATTAGAATGATCATCATCATTATTCTAAAAGCATTGCTTAAAACTATGGGTTTATCACATATTATAAAAGCGACATCGTGTAGATAATTAAAAGCCTTTAATAAATTAATACTTTTTATTAATAAATGAATAAGATTGTTACAAAGTATATGCTTTATCATCAAACATGATTGGCTTGTGTGCATACTACTTTCAATCTCCCACTTGCACTAAAGCCGATCGTCATGGTATCTCATACACTTCTTCTCTAAGTGGCGATTATCCTGTTGTTGGATAAGCTTTAGTTAATGGATATGTAATGTTGTTCATGAGAGTCCACTATCTCTATAGTGATTTCCATCTTTCAATGATTCTAATAATCAAATGAAAGTGCCACAACACATGTTTAGATCAAGATGAGACTTAGGAACTATTCCTAGTTACGTAATAAACTTTTAATCAAACAACAACTCATTTATAGCTATATACTTTGTCTTTATCACTTTTTTTTGTTTGGAACCTTTCCAATTCTTTGCACCACTATTCAAGATAACGCTTTACCTTAAAGTGGATTTTCACGTCATCTTGGTCATCTCGAAAAACTTGAGTGCATTAAGCCCTCTAGTTTTAATTTAGACCCACCATAAATATGATCACATCCTTAGTGCTTAGTGGGTTAAGCACTTTAAGATGTTTTCAACGTCTTCTGATGATCTTCTCGAATATAACCCGTCAACATCGGGTCTCGTATATTTTATTACATACATGATTGTCACTCATGCGATCTCTCTTTTCGGGAGTTTGTGGGGACTATTAAGAGAGATACACTCCATGGCTCATCAACATGAAACATCTCTTGGAGCTTGCCATGCTAAGCGACTTTAGCATCAAATGAATATACATTCCTTGGGTTAAGTTGAGCATCCTCTTGAATCTATCTATATAGATTTTATCCCTAATTAAGATACTCTTCCCAAATCATTCGTGGAGGAATGTTTAGACAACTTTATCTTTCTTGATTGTAGCATTGGTATGTTATTCCTCATCCAGTAGTATATCAACATATAATACTAGAAATTTCACGGCGCTCCCATGACCCTTTTGTACACACTAGAACTCTTACCTCATCGTATGTAACTCTGGATCATCATCTTCTATGATCGTACCTCATCATCATCATCCATGATGAATCCATACCTCCTAGGTATCTTGGTACTATTCAAATTTATGATTCGGTTTGTGGTACAATAGAGTCTATCTCTGAGTTCCTCTTATTTGACTTATAGTGTTTTGTGGTTCTTGAACTCTTCAAGATCTATTATCCTCCCACTAGCCCCTTGATGATAAACACCTTTATCTTAGAAGGCGCGTGTTTCGTAACAAACACCTTTTGCTAAGTAAAATTATAGAACATATACCCTAAACTTACTTTAGGATGTCCCACAAATCATACATGTCAAATCTTGTCCCAAGCTTATCCTTGAAACCTCTTCACATAAGTTGGACAACCCCTTATCTTAACATACTTAAGATTAGGAATCCTCCCTGTCCATAACTTTTATGGAGTCTTGAAATTTGGATTTTGAGGTTACCTTTTCGTAGATGTCACGACCATTTCTAGGATATGATCCTGAAGGAGGATTGGAATGTCGGTAAAATCATTATGGACCGCACCATGTCCAACAAGGTACGATTTTTCCATTCAAATACATCAATCAATTATTGCGTGTCGAGGCGTCCATTATGAGAAAACCATTTAAGATGATCTAGAAACTTATTTCACAAGTATTTATTCCTTGATCTAATCAAAGAATCTTAATACATTGTCAATTTGTTTCACTACGAATTCTTTGAACCTTTCAAATAATTCATACTTGTATTCAACAAATACACACATTCAACTCTTTGAATGATCATCTCCTTTTCTTATACTAATTTGTTTAATATGCAAAATTATTTTCATGTAAGTCAGTATACAAAATTTATTAAGTAATATTCGGTTCTATACAAAACATTATTATTATAAATAGAACAACAATTGTTCTTAATTATAATACCAAAGATTTCATTGTCCAACAATAAAATGGAAATAATATTTTTAACAAGAAGCTGGAATACAATAACAACTTATTGACTTAATAGATTTGCCCGTAGGCATTGCTAAACTATAAGTTTCTATGGCTAATGTAACAACATTTGCTACATTTCATACATAGGATTACTTATATTTGTTTAGCTTTCTACTTTTGCTTGGTCCTTCATAAATCTATATTTATGATAACCAAAGTCGGTATCCAATACCCAAGTAGAACCTTGACTTAAAGAAAAATTTATTTCAATCATGAACAAAAACTATATTATATGTAGAAACTTCACTAAGCTTCTTTGGTTAGCCTCGCAAGATGCTTCTCATGATTTCTTTCCGGTGTCGGGCTTATTGCGGTGGAAGCAAGCTCCTTTGCTATTCGTATCGAGTTTTGTTCTTATTATCTTTTGTTTATGCCTTTCTATTTACCTTCTTTGAATCGTTCTTCTTTTGAGGAAGATCCTTTGGCCCCTACCGGTAAGACTTTATCTTTCTTGGTTGGAAAGTGACTCTCAACATTTTTCAATATGTTAAGCAAATCAATGAGGCGATATCTAGCTTGTTCATATGAAAAATTAACAACAATTGTGAAAGGAGTTAGGGAGTGAGTGCAAGATCAAATCTTGGCTCAACTCTCCATCCATGACAAAAACTAGTTGTCCTAATTGATCAATCAAATTGATTATGTTAAGAACTATTTATGCGTACTTATAGTGTCATTGGCCATTCTAGATCGGAAGAGCTCCTTTAGATGTCGATATCTATCGTATTACTTTCCTCACCATCAACTACTTGATGTGCGAGGAATATAGTAGGAGCATCCATAGTTTCATCTTGTATTTGAAGCTCGTTACTTTCATGGATGTGAGCATGATGCATTGAGCCAATGTGCATCATCTTGCCACTTTCTAAAAGTAGCAATCTCTTCCTCGAGGCATTATGCGCAACCATTGCGGGGATAGGCGTATTAATGGGACATAAGATAGCTTTTCAAACGCTATGAGAACTATTCTCAAATTCCTTAACCAATCCGTTTAATTCGGTTTGGTTAATTTAGCATTTAATATGCTTCATGATGATAGTAATTTTAGACATTGTAAAATTACGTAAATGAATTTGTAATTAACAACATTTTAACATACATTCTTTTATTAATTACCAAAATAAATTAGGTCTTGTTTTAAATTGGTATCTCCCACTATTTTTTCAAACTATATTACCCTCAATATATATTGTTAAGCAAAATCTAATTAAAGATCTCGCTAGTGAGAATAAGGATCCCATTTCAAATGTATATAGCCTTGTGGTGACACAACAAACTATATATAAATAAATAGGTTGACAACTTTTGTCAATTACATTAACTATCAACTCCTTTTCTTTTGCCTCTTAGATTATTTTGATCAAGTGGTGGCACATCCAGAATCAAAATTATCCAAGTTAAGTCAGAGACCTAGCACTCCATATATTCAAAAAAAAAATATCATCCTTGTGGTGACACAACAAAACAATATTGTTCAATTTTCTTTATAAGCATCAAATGTGATAAATTAACATCTTAAATACTTAATACTTGCCTTGTGGTGACACAACACAACTCATATTAAATATTTAATACTCTATTAATTTTATTATGCTAGAAAGCTGACGTTCGATATTCCAAATATCTTTGAGCGCTTAGGACTTAATATAAAAAATTGAGGGGTTTGTAATTAATTGTCTCATCTTGTTTAGCGGCGCATATATATATATATATATATATATATATATAAAATACGCGTCATATTAATGAACATGCGAAACATGTTTGCATAATATATAATATATATAGTATAAGCGTGCACATATAGAATACTATATTCTACGGATTGATTATGGACTTTTATTCTAGTTTGGTTCACTAGAGCCACCAAGTGAACCAAAAGGTCAAACCCCAAGGGGGGTGCAAGAAATAATATTTAAATATAACTATTACATTTAAACTTGGGGCTCCATTACAAGCGGGTCTTGGCGCTCCTTGCTCCTTGATCTCCAATTTTCAAAATTAATTCTAACTATTCTATTACAAAACTAATTAAAATAAATAGAAACCTTGATCGTGATCGAGGGAAGTACATAGGAGGAGATAGAATTTACATTCGAGAAAAATTAGAGAAGCGAAATACTGCAGAACCCATTTAATAAAACTCATACATTCGTGCATCCAACTAAAATAAAATCCAATCACATTGGTCGATAGTCCATAATCAATCCCATTTATTATCATATACACATCTCTATATGTATCAATAAATAACATTCATCTCATGAGTAATAAACATTTAATATATATATTGATATCATTTAATGGGCAAATTTAGTTAGTATAAAATCTAATTTTGAATTAAAATAAACTTCTTTATTTTAATAATCCAAATTTATTTCAAAATAAAACTATTTTATTTTAATTTAACCAATTTTGAATAAAATAAACTATTTTATTTCAATCAAAATCTTTAATCAAAATAAACTCCTTTATTTTAATTAATTATGGAATCCAATTCCATGTAAAAAAAAAATCCTATATTAAAGGAAACACGAATTCTCTTTCCCATTCACAAATAAACTCCTTTATATATTTATTTATTTAAATAATATTTATATATATTAGTAATTAAAGATAACCTATTTACTGGGAATTTGAAGTGGTGCTTGATCAAGGAAATCAAGTGAATCAAATTTTTAACGGTCCATGATATAATGATTTTAGGGAATATTTTTTTTTTAAAATTTTATACAACAAATTATGCCCAATTGAATTGTTCTAAACACATATCAATATACATATCAAATTAAAATAATTAATAATTTACATAAAGGTTTGGCTCTGATACCACTGTTAGGTTTGTAATATTTAAGAACGCAATCAAATTGCAAAAATAACCGAAAACGTGAAAAATCAGAGTTTTAAAATTTTACAAACCATAAACCCGGATCACCCTTTATGCACAATTATTAATTAAATGAAAAGATAAAGAATAAAATCATACCCTTGAAGATCGAGCTTCCTCGGTATAAGTTCACCTCCAAATCCTTTTCGCGTTCAACTTGAATTCACCGGGTTTGGTTCCTTCCTTTGATCGGCGTTAGCCACCCAAGTGTTTGGCCTCTGAGGTGATCCACCAAGGAAGAAGAAGGATTCAAGAAGATGGATGGTTGGCTAAACCCTAAGTTTTCTATCTACATAGAAAGGGCGTACTCTCCAAACCATTGGAATAACGTATTCTAGATATCCGATATAAGACTCCTCTTATAAAGATATCAAGTAGCCTTATTAAAATAAGGTATTATTTAATTAAACCCTTTTAATTAAAGGGGCTCCCCTAATCTTATTAGGGATAATTAATTAAACTCCTTTAACTAATTTTCCTTCCTAATCCAATTAGGAATAAATGAGAGTACTTATATTAAATTAATTCCTAAACTCTTTTAGAAATTAAAATAATAATAATAATTGTAATAATATTAATAAGACTCCTCTTATTGATTTATATTTAATGTTTCTAAAATATTAAATAATAAATATTAAGCTATTTAATTTATTCTATCACCATAGATTAAATTAAATATACATAACATATTATTACGATTATGCCATTAACTTCTTAAATAATTATTCTTCCTTTTATGGTGTGACCCTTTAGGTTCTCCATATTAAACAGGTTGTGAATAAATCAATTAGAACAATTCTAATCTTATTTAAATAAATAAATTAAATAATTAATTTATTTAAATAAATAATATTTATTCTGATAGGGATAAGCCTCCCTAGCGATCAGCGACTTTCCGGATAATATAGATTTCAACATTAATCATAAAAAGAACCTTTGAGTAAATAGTTACAAATCAATTCAATCCTTCCACCATCTGATGTCCCAATTAAATATAAGGCATGGAATTCTTTGTCAAGTCTTATTTTATTTAATTATATGTATTTCGATCCTTAAATGCACAACACCAAATAATGCAAATTAGAAACTCCTTTCTAATTTCATTCTTCCTTGGCCAAGGACTACCGGGTTGTCATTTATCGAATCACATAGGACATTTCTCTTCATTTAATAGAAGTGGTAGATTCTTTATTGATCATACATTATCTCCATGTACAACTTATTATACCCAAGCATACCCTTTGATATACCCTAAGGGTCTTAAGGAATAAGTCAAAGTATAACTCATCATACACAAGATACTATGATGATCTTAAGTCCAAGGATCACTTGTACTACTATCACTCTGGAATTTCTATTGTGACAGAGCAAGTAAAACTCCATTAGGTATTCCTTAGCGAGCCGCGTTAGATTCACTTATTCTCTAATAAGCACCTACATACTTGCTTTAGTGTCTCCACACAAATGATCATGAGATCAATCATCCTCATCCAATGAGCAAGTAACGTATGTACCAATCTATCCGGATTCACTAATCCCCAATTTAGTAATCCAATGATTGGGAACTATTTTAGTTTTAAGCTTTCTAAGAATTTAGATCTCATTAGAATGATCATCATCATTATTCTAAAAGTATTGTTTAAAACTATGGGTTTATCACATATTATAAAACAGCATCATGTAGATAATTAAAAGCCTTTAATAAATTAATACTTTTTATTAATAAATAAATAAGATTGTTATAAAGTATATGCTTTATCATCAAATATGATTGGCTTGTGTGCATACTACTTTCAATAACCTGTCTATGTGAAGTACCGCATGCATGGTGATTTCTTTTGTTATTTCATTCTTTATTATACTCAGTTGGTTAAAGTTTTGACTTCTATACTCCATGAAATTAGTAGAATATCCTTGATATTTGCGCTTCATCCAGTATCTTTTCATGGAAATATTCTTATGATCATTCTTGAATTTTACTCTACAAAATAGTATCATGTTGACAATTTGGACGTTAATAATTCCTAGATAAAATAATTCTTGAACTTGTTTTATTGAATTCTTATATCATTGTCATCATCCTCATGTTTATATTTTGTTGAAAGTCATCTGTGGACTGTAGTGCATAAATGGACTTGGTATGATTATGACCAGGGATTATTCGGTGTAATCATGACTGTAATGTTACAAATGATGTGGTAAAAGTTCTCATTGGCCCGTAGTGCATTGATGGACAGTTGTTGGCATGATCATGACCATTAATGAATACACAAATATTCTTGGCCCGTAGTGCATGGATAATTGTGGTCGTGATACTAAAGAATATCCTTGGTCGTAGTGCAGGGGTGATTCGATGATGTGGAATATTTATTAAGTTGAGTCTCAGCGATAACAGTGATGAAAAACCTTTTTAATCATAAAAGATAGTAGATTTTATTTTCTACTTGACTCTTTTAATGGATTGCTTTGTTCTGCTATGATTAAACTTGATGTCTATTATATTTTATCGGTTTAACATTGTTGGAGACTAATGATAATTTATTACGCATTATCTTAGTCACAATATTTCTTCTTTGGGCTAGTTGAGCTCACCCTTCTTTCTTATTCTTTTCTCTTGAAATGAGAATATAGGGGACGGGACCAGTCGGGGAGCGGAGTGATGGTCCGAGGAGGATAGCATTAGTAGTCCTCACTATTACGTGAAATAGTGTGATAATAATTGTAATAAGGACTCCTTTTGAGTTTGTATAATCTCTAGTAGATAATATTTGTATTCAAACTCACGGTTTATATTTTTTGTTGTATTGTACACCGACAGTTGTATTAGTAAGTTGTATTTGAATTACATACCATGTATATCTGGCGACCCAAGATGGGTGATGTATACCTAATTTTGGGGGTGTCACGATTTAGTATCAAAGCTTGAGGATATGATCCGGCTAAGATGTGAGACTAGAACTAGGAGGAGGAGAGGGGGAATTCCTTCGCTAGTATGACCTACTTAAATTTATTTTGTATTTAAATTGGTTGGTCGAGTTTAGAGATATTATGTTACATGTTAATTAACCTTTGTTTTGTGGCGATGTCTGAAAATGACATCAGAAAATGTTGAGAATAGCAATGAAGCACAAGAAAGCCGTTGAGTCTCCACATATCAATAATCGGAGAATGTGCATCAAGAAGGCGATAATCCTCATGCAAATTACAACCTTGACCAAATGATGAATGATGGATTGTTCGGAGGCTTTATCTGATTAAATGCAGACAATGATGAGCGGCTCTGTCCAAAATGTAGGGTGGGCTCTTTGAAACTCTCGGGCGGTCCGCTAAGCAGTTCAAGAGGCTGGGACCACCGGAGTTTAAGGAGAGCAAAACCAATTATGGTGGAAGCATGGATAAAGCGGATCACCAAGATATTTGATGTCTTGGGATGCTCAGAGAGCAAAGGTTCCTTCTACGCCTTTATGTTTGCGGAGGCGGATTACTAGTGGGGAATCGGTAAAAGCGTACTCGACTCCGCGTCTTGAAGATGTCTTGGGAGAAGTTCAAGAGTACATTCAGCGACAAATACTTTCCCAAAAGTATTCGTCACATGAAGGAGGTGGAGTTTATCAAATTGGAGCAAAACAATATGGTAGTGTGTCGCATGATACGAGGCAAAATTTGCGGAGTTATCCGGTTCGTCCCACTTGGTGGATAATGAAGAGAGAAGAATGGCGAATGTTTTTAAGAGGTTTGAAGCGGGAATCGTCGACATCTTATTTCTCATAAAGCTGTGTTTGTATTGAGATGTTGTAAATAGGGCTCGATTGGTGGAAGTAGCGATAACGAGTCAATATGACTAAAAGAAGCGGTGACAAAATGATAATATCGGTGAAGCGATCATCGAAGCGGTGACAACAAGCGTGGAGGAATCAACGGGGCGAAATGGTAACCACTTGGTGGTAATGGGGCCAAAACAATAAGAATGGACATTTCAAGAAGAGGAGATTCAACAATGATGGAAAGGCGTCGACTGACACCCGTTGTTAAGGAAGGAGAAAGACCACCTATCATATGCTTCAAATGCGGAGGGAGGACACATCGGTCAAAATTAGCGATCCAGTCAAAGCGTGTTATAATTGTGGAAAAAGAAGGTCACTTAGCCGATTTTTTGTTCATAGAAGACAAATTCACTAGGATGGAGCACCAAAACATCCCGGAAAAGTCAAAGCCGGTAGTGCAAGGGAGGCGTTTGTTGTGACCTCGAGAAGCAAAGGAACCCGAATGAGGTCATCACGGGTAAGCTTATCATAAACTCTAGCGAAGTCTACACTTTATTTGATCTGGGTTCTACCCATTCTTTTATTTCTCTACTTGCGCTCAGCGATTAAATTTGACTCAGGAGAAATTAGACTTTGACTTATCTGTGGAAACTCTCGTTGGGAGAAACCTTCATTACATCCACGGTTTATAAGTCTTGTTTGGTTCAAGTTGGTACCCACACATTACTGTCGATCTTATTGCATTAAAAATACTTGCATTTGATGTAATTCTAGGGATTGATTGGTTAACTACTCATCATCACAAAAATTGATTGTTTTTCGTAAGGTTGTTAGCTTTCATATTCCTAATCGACCTATTATGCGAATTCAAACAACCAAACCATTAAAATCAATCCTTTGTCATCTCAAGCCAAAAGCTATTCGTTTATTGAAAAATGGATGTCAAGCTTTCTTAGCTCATATCACAGATCTAAACAAAAATACGTCGGTTTTGAATAATATTTCTATTGTTAATGAATTTCTGGCGTATTCACTGAAGAACTTCTGGCCTACCCCAGGCGTGAAATTGAATTTTTATCGACCTTGAACCCGGTACAAAACCCATTTCTAAATCCCATATCGAATGGCTCTATTGAACTTGAGGAGTTAAAAACTCAAGCTGCGAGGAATTGTTAGACATTGGCTTTATTTCATCTAGTACTTCTCCTTGGGGTGCTCTGTTCTATTCGTGAAGAAGAAAGATGGGAGTATCGACTTTGTATTGATTATCGGGAGTTGAATCATGTCACCATCAAAAATAGGTACCCATTACCCGCGTATTGATGACTGTTTGACCCGGTTCTGAGAGCAAATTCTTTTCAAAGATTGATCTTCGTTCGGATATCACCGATTGAAGATTAGAAGCAGATGACATTCTAAAGGCGGCTTTTCGAACTCGATGCGGGCATTATGAATTCTAGTCATGTCCTTTGGATTGACTAATGCTCTCTTGCCTTCATGGATATGATGAACCAAAGTATTCAAGGAATATTTGGATCACTTTGTGGTCGTCTTTATTGATGACATCCTCATATATTCAAAACCCGTGAAGATCATGAGCAACACTTGAAATTTGATACTCAAAAGCCGTGAATATAAGCTTTATGCGAGTTGAAGAAATCACGAGTTACGGCTTGAGGAAGTAGCATTCCTTGGGCGCGTGGTATCAAGTCATGGAATATCATTATTGACCAAAGATTGAAGCTATTCAAAGTTGGGAGCAACCTAAATCGATAATTAGAAATCGTAGCTTTCTCGGCTTAAATTTGGTTATTATCGGAGATTCGTAGAAGGGTTTTCTCGAATCGCTACTCCACTACTTTCGGTGACTCGAAAAGATCAAAGTTGATTGGGGCGAGGAATGTGAGAAGAGTTTTCAAGAACTTCGAGAGGAGACTCATTTTATTTTGTTACGACAATACCATCGGTTCGGAGGATTTGTCATCTGATGATGATGCTTGGGCAAAAGGTTAGGATGTGTTCTCATACTGACATGGGAAAGTCATAGCTTTATGCCTCCGATAACTCAAAGAATATGAGAAGAATTATCCTACTCATGATCTAGAGTTAGCGGTTGTTGTCTTCGCACTAAAGATTTGGAGGCATTACTTGTATGGGGAGAAAGTGGAGATCTTCTACGGATCATAAAAAGCCTCAAATATTTCTTCACTCAAAAGGAACTCAACATGCGACAACGTTGGTTGGAGCTATTGAAAGATTATGATCATACTATCGATACCATCTTGGAAAGCGAGCGTGGTAGGCGGCGCATTGAGTAGAAGATCATATCTTGGAATGCAGTGCAATATTGTCAATCTGAGCCCATTTTGTATGACTTGCAAAGGATGGAGATAGAGATAAAGACTCGGGGACCCACGTGATGATGGCAAATATCTGAGTAGAACCAGGCTTTAATTGATAAAATTAAAAGTTGCTCAAATTCTAGATCGGAGGTGATCGTATGAGGAAGAAAGTGCAAGAAGGTGCGATCTTAGGAAGCAAGAATCGATGAAGAAGGAATACTTGAGTCGACTCCGGACTTTGTGTTCTAACGACCACGATTTAAAGTATAAAATCATGATGGGGCCTGACAACACACCGTTTGCAATCCATCACAGGAGTACCAAAATGTATCATGATCTTGACATACATTTTGGTGGGGCGATATGAGAGAGAGAGAGATAGCTTGTTTATTTATCTCAAGGTGTCTAACGTGTCAGCGAGTCGATGAAGCATCAAGTACCAAAAGGTCCATTGCAACCACTTGAAATTCGAGAATGGAAGTGGGAGCACATTACCATGGATTTAATTCTTTGGTCTTCCCAAAGTTTCTCAAGGCGTAGATGCGATTTGGGTCATTGTTGATAGATTGACCAAGTACGCTCATTTCTTAAAATCTGAGAAACTTATACACTTGAAACGTCTTGCTTCGTATGTACATAAAGCGAGGTTGTAAGATTGCATGGTATGCGGTATCCATAGTTTACGATCGAGACCGAAGATTCACTGCGATTTTGGGTTAGTTTGCAAAAAGCTATGGGCGCAATTTCTGATTTAGCTCGGCATATCATCCTCAGACGGACGGACGATCGGTCGGAGGACTATTCAAACTCTTGAAGATCTATTAAGACTACGTGTCCTTGATTTTGAGGAAGTTGGGACAAGTTCTTACCATTGGTGGAGTTTTCCTCTGACAGCAGTTATCAAGCAAGTATTGGCATGGCTCCATTGAGCGTTGTATGGAAGAAAGTGTCATTCTCGGTATCTTTGGGATGAGGTGGGTGAAGAAAGCGTTGTTGGGACGGAGTTGATGCGTATGACTACGGAAAAGATTGAACGATCCGTGAGCGTATAAAAACCTCACAAGATCGACAAAAGAGTTATCTTTGATCTTCATCGAAAGGGCGTGGAATTCGATATAGGAGATCATGTGTTATTACGTGTTGCTCCATGGAAAGGAGTTACGAGATTTGGGAAAAGAGGAAAGCTCGATCCTCGATTCATCGGCCCATTTTAATCCTTGATCGAGTAGGAGCGTGGGCTATAGACTCGACTTTCTTTGCCAAGTATGTCTCGTGTTCATGCGTTTTTCACATATCCGTATTACGTAAATATGTGGAAGACCCGAACCACATTATTGAGTTGGGCCAGGACGAAATAGCGGAAGATTTGGCGTATGAAGAGGTTCTGTTCAAATCTTGGATAAGAAGGAACATATTCTACGCACGAGAGTTATACCTCAAGTCGAAGTTTTGTGGAGAAACCACGATGTTGAGGAAATGACTTGGGAGTTAGAATCGAAATGAAATCAAGGTATCCTTACCTCTTGACATACCAGTCGTACCCTAATTTCGAGGCGAAATTTCATAAGAAGAGGAGATTGTAAACTGACTTTTTGAATAAAGATGAATTTTCTATAAATATTATTTTGAATATTATGGAGTGAAATTGATATAATAGTTGTGGGTAATATTTATAAATTTTGCAAAAAATCATGAAGTTGTTATATAATATTCGATTGGTGGGGAATATTCGTTTTAACGGGGAATATTAAATGCAGCGGCACAATCATTAGTGGACCCTAGCGGAATTATTGTCGGATTGAAAGCGACAAAAATACTTTATGAAAATAACGGCGGAAGTTTTCAGTTAAGCTGTTGAAACACGTGTTAAAAAAATACGATGTCTGGCGTGGTTGCGTAGTAGCTGCACGGTATTAATTATTGATCTTAAGTGATAAGTCACTCGGTTTTGTTGGTATTATTAATGTAATAATCTGAGAAAATCTTTTTATATAAAGCAGAATACTTTTATAAAGTTATTCTATAAATAGAATATATTATATTCTATTATATAGTGTTGCATAGTTATCTGCATAGTGTTTTGCATAGTAAAATCTCTTTTATATAAAATAGAATACTTTTATAAAGTTATACATTTTATTAGACAATAATTAGAATATATTATATTTTATTATGCATAGTGTTTGCATAGTGTACTGCATAGTGTTTGCATAGTAAAATCTTTTATAAAGTTATTTGTTTTATTAGATTATAAATAGAATATATTATATTTTATTTAAAAGATTTTGCTTTAAATATGGGAATAGTCAGATTAAAGTAAATCAATCTCTAAATGAGTTCATGAGTTAGTTCTTATGCATTCCATTTTCATAAATAGAAGCTCATTCATTCATTATTTTCTTACGAATTCTTTGAAACTCTAGAGAGATAAACTATAGAGAGAAAGAAGAAAGTATTACGCTACTTCACTACTTATATATCCGAGTACTCTTCTTCTTAAGGTAGGGAATATTATTTGTTGTACTCGTAGGGGTGTTATTCTTTATTATTCATGAAGAAGAATTGTTGTTATTCCATTTCTTATTATTACATTGGAATAACTTTTGTATCACATGGTCTACCTATACTTGGTGACATTCTTCTATTATTACATTGGAACATCACATATGTGTGTTTACAGGACTGGTTAAAATCTTTATTTATTATTACGTTGGAACATCACATGCATGTGTTTTACATTGGGACTGGTTAAAATCTTATTATTATTACATTGGAACATCACATGCATGTGTTTTACACTTGGACTGGTTAAAATCTTTATTATTACATTGGAACATCACTGCCGGATTGCAAATTTTGCACGACACTGGTTAGATTATTATTATTACATTGGAATAACTTTTATCATATGAAATCTGCATGCATGGTGATTTCTTTTGTTATTCCATTCTTTATTATACTCGGTTGGTTAAAGTTTTGACTATACTCCATGAAATTAGTAGAATATCCTTGATATTTGCGCTTCATCCGATATCTTTTCATGGAAATATTCTTTGATCATTCTTGAATTTTACTCTACAAAAGCGGTATCATGTTGACAATTTGGGCGTTAATAATTCTTGGATAAAATAATTCTTGAACTTGTTTTATTGAATTCTTATATCATTGTCATCATCCTCATGTTTATATTTTGTTGAAAGTCATACGTGCTTGGCTGTAGTGCATAGATGGACTTGGTATGATTATGACGAGGGATTATTCGATTGTAATCATGGTAGTAATGTTACAAATGATGTGGTAAAAGTTCTCATTGGCGTAGTGCATTGATGGACGAGTTGTTGGCATGATCATGACCATTAATGAATACACAAATATTCTTGGCGCGTGTGCGTGGATAATTGTGGTCGTGATACTAAAGAATATCCTTGGTAGTAGTAGTGCGGGGGTGATTCGATGATGTGGAATATTTATTAAAAGTGAGTCTCGGCGATACTTGATGATGAAAAACCTTTTAATCATAAAAGATAGTAGATTTTATTTTCTACTTGACTCTTTTAATGGATTGCTTGTTCATTGTGATTAAACTTGATGTCTATTATATTTTATTAGTTTAACATTGTTGGAGACTAATGATAATTTATTACGCATTATCTTAGTCATAATATTTCTTCTTGGGCTAGTTGAGCTCACCCTTCCTTTCTTTGTTCTCTTGAAATGAGATATATATTTGGGATGAGTCGGGAGCGGAGTGATGGTCGGGAGGATAGCATTAGTAGTCCTCACTATTACGTGAAATAGTGTGATAATAATTGTAATGAGGACTCCTTTTGAGTTTGTATAATCTCTAGTAGATAATATTTGTATTCAAACTCACGGTTTATGTTTTTGTCGTATTGTATACGACAGTTGTATTAGTAAGTTGTATAGTAAGTTGTACCTAATTTTTTGAATTACGTCCACCATGTATCATTGGCGACCCAAGATGGGTGATGTATACCTAATTTTGAAGCGCAAATATCAAGGATATTCTACTAATTTCATGGAGTATAGAAGTCAAACTTTAACAACCGAGTATAATATAAAATGGAATAACAAAAAAATCACCATAAATGCGGTGCCATAGACAAAGTTATTAATGGAAGAATAATAAAAGGCGGAACCGGTATAAGACAGGATGTTCCAGCAGAATAATAATAAAAGCGGAACCGGAATGTAAAACGCTAATGTGATGTTCCAACAGAATAATAATAAATAATGAGACGAACCAGGGTGTAAAATACATGCATGACGGATGTTCCAACAAAATAATAGAAGAATGTCACCAAGTATAGGGTAAATGGCGTATCAAAGGTTATTCCAATGTAATAATAAGTAATGGAATAACTTCTGATTCTCTACACGTGAATAAGAAGAATAACACCCTTTACATTGGTAGGAGATTGAATCTCGTAGTGTAGTAATGAGAATACTCTTCTTCTTTCTCTCTTATTCTCTCTATACTTTCTCTCTCTAGCTTGAATGAATTCGTGAAAAATAATGAAGCACTCAGGCCTCTATTTATAGAAGATTTCTAGCTTAGCACTTGAAATGTGAAAAAGAAAAGTGGTTTGAAGCTCGTAATGTGAAACACCAAGTGGTTTGGCGCTTGTAATGTGAAATGACAAGGCGTGCGGTAAAGGTAATTACTATTGACGAAGGTAATTACTATTGATGAAGATAATTACTATTGACGAAAGGTAATTCTTATTGACGAAGAGACTCTTAGATGATGACATATGGCCCCCCCATAAAATAACCAAACTTACCATAAATGTCTCATAATAGACTCTTTATATACATCAAGGATTGAATAAATATTACCACAAATCATTTTATTTTTAATTAACACATATTTAATCTTTCAACAATTATTAATCATTTATAACTTGTCATCTCAATTATTGATTTAATAATATAACATATTATCTGAGATGATCTTTGTGACAATAATTGAATCAATAATATAAGAGATATGATCGCAATTATTATAGCAATAATTGAGTATAGTGAGTGACTTCTCACGTGTAAGCATCAATAATCAATCTAGTGTGCTACTTATACAACCATGGCGTATTCTTGTACTTTTACTACTAGGGTAGTTCAACGGTTTTAACGGTAACACCTCATAGTTATTTTCATAAAGTATTTTTGTTGTTTTCTCAATCCGAAAATAATTCCGTTGTGGGGTCCACAATTAATGATTGTCTTCGTCGCATATGAATATTCCTCGATAAAAAGAATATTCGGCGACCAAACGAATATTTTATAACAACTTGCTTACTTTGTAAAATTTATAAATATTACCCACAACTATAACATTATATCAAATTTACTCCATAATATTCAAAAATAATATTTATAGAAAATTCAACTTTATTTATAAAAGTTGGGGTCTTACAACCTCCCCTTCTTATGAAATTTCGCCCTCGAAATTAGGGTACGTACCTATTATGTCGAAGAGGTAAGGATACCTTAATTTCATTTCAGATTCTAACTCCCAAGTCATTTCCTCAACATCGTGGTTTCTCCACAAAACTTTGACTTGAGGTATAACCTTGGAGCGTAGAATATGTTCCTTCTTATCCAAAATTTGAACAGGAACCTCTTCATACGTCAAATCTTCCGCTATTTTGTCCGGTTCTAACTCAATAATGTGGTTTGGGTCTTTCACATATTTACGTAACATGGATATGTGAAAAACGTTATGAACACGAGACATACTTGGCGGTAAAAGCGAGTCTATAGGCCACAGTTCCTACTCGATCGAGATTAAAAATGGGCTGATGAATCGAGGATTGAGTTTTCCTCTCTTTCCAAATCTCGTAACTCCTTTCCATGGAGCAACACTTAACAACACATGATCTCCTATATCGAATTCTACATCTTTTCGATGAAGATCAAGATAACTCTTTTGTCGATCTTGTGAGGTTTTTATACGTCATCGGATTCGTTTGAATCTTTTTCGTAGTCATACGCATCAACTCCGGTCCCCAACAACGTTGCTTCACCCACCTCATCCCCATCTTTGAGAACGACACTTTCTTCCATACAACGCTTCGAATGGAGCCATGCCAATACTTGCTTGATAAGCTGTTGTTGAGGAAAACTCCACCAATGGTAAGAACTTGTCCCAACTTCCCTTGAAATCAAGGACACGGAGTCTTAATAGATCTTCAAGAGTTTGAATAGTGCTCTCCGATCGTCCGTCCGTCTCGAGGATGATATCGAGAGCTAAATCGTAAATCTGTGCCCATAGCTTTTTGCAAACTAACCCAAAATCGTGAAGTGAATCTTGGGTCTCGATCGAAACTATGGATACCGCCATGCATCATGCAATCTTACAATCTCGTTTATGTACATACAAGCAAGACGTTCAAGTGTATAAGTTTCTCGTATCAGTAAGAAATGAGCAAACTTGGTCAATTTATCAACAATGACCCAAATCGCATTTATGCCTTGAGAAACCTTAGGAAAACCGGTAACAAAATCCATGGTAATGTGCTCCCACTTCCATTCTGGAATTTCAAGTGGTTACAATGGACCTTTTGGTACTTGATGCTTCGCTTTAACTCGTTGACAAGTTAGACACCTTGAGATAAACAACGCTATCTCTCTCTTCATATTGCTCCACCAAAATGTATTTAGCGAATATCATGATACATTTTGGTACTCCCGAGATGGATTGCTGAAGCGGTGTGTTGTGCTCCTCCACCATGATTTTATACTTTAAATCGAGGTCGTTAGGAACACAAAGTCCGGAGTTGACTCAAGTATTCCTTCTTCATAGATTCTTGCTTCCTAAGATAGCACCTTCTTGCACTTTCTTCCTCATACGCGTCGACTCCAGTGTCTCAGTAACTTGAGCACCTTTAACTTTATCGATTAAAGTTTGGTTCACTCGTATATTTGCCATCATCACATGGGTCCCCAGAGTCTTTAACTCTATCTTCCATCCTTTGCAAGTCACACAAAATGGGCCTTTCGTTGACAATATCGCTTTTCAGACTTGCATATGATCTTCTACTCAATGCGTCAGCTACCACGTTCGCTTTTCAGGATGGTATTGGATGGTATGATCATAATCTTTCAACAGTTCAAGCAAACGTCATTGTCACATGTTAATTTCCTTTTGAGTAAAGAAATATTTGAGGCTTTTATGATCCGTAAAGATCTCCACCTTCTCCCCATACAAGTAATGCCTCCAAATTTTAAGTGCAAAGACAACAGCTGCCAACTCTAGATCATGAGTAGGATAATTCCTCTCATATTCTTTGATTTGTCTTGAGGCATAGACTATGACTTTCCCATGTTGCAAGAGAACACATCCCAACCCTTTGTCCGAAGCATCACTGTAGATGACAAATCCCTCCGAGCCAGATGGTATTACGCCATTTAACAGTGTCTTTGAAATGAGTCTATTCTTGAGTTCTTGAAAACTCTTCTCACATTCTTCGCTCTAACCAAACTTTGTATCTTTTCGAGTCAACTGAGTTAATGGAGTAGCAATTTAAGAAAATCCTTCCATGAATCTCCGATAATAACCAGCTAAGCCAAGAAAGCTACGTACTTGATCCATCGATTTAGGTTGCTCCCAGCTTTGAATTGCTTCAATCTTTGCTTTGGGTCAGCAGATATTCCACGATGACTTGATACTACGTGCCCAAGGAATACTACTTCCTCAAGCCGATTCGCATTTCTTCAACTTGGCATAAAGCTTGTATTCACGAAGCTTTTGGAGTGTCAGCCTCAAGTGTTGCTCATGATCTTCATGGCTTTTTGAATAAATAAGGATGTCATCAATAAAGACGACCACAAAGTGATCCAAATATTCCTTGAATACTCGGTTCATCATATCCATGAAGGCAAGAAGAGCATTAGTCAATCCAAAGGACACGACTAGGAATTCATAATGCCCGCATTTAGAAGTTCTAAAGCCGTCTTTGGAATGTCATCTGTTCTAATCTTCAATTGGTGATATCCAGGAACGAAGATCGATCTTTGAAAAGAATTTGGCTCCTTACAACCCGGTCAAACGGTCATCAATACGTGGCAATGGATACCTATTTTTGATGGTGACATGATTCAACTCCCGATAATCAATACAAAGTCGCATACTCCCATCTTTCTTCTTCACGAATAGAACAGGAGCACCCCAAGGAGAAGTACTAAGATGAATAAAGCGATGTCTAACAATTCTCGTAGTTGGGTCTTTAACTCCACGAAGTTCAATAGAGCCATTCGATATGGGGCTTTGGAAATGGGTTTTGTCTGGGTTCAAGGTCGATACAAAATTCAATTTCACGCTTAGGTAGGCCGGAAGTTCTTGGGAATACGTCGGGAAATTTATTAACAATAGAAATATCGTTCAAAAGCGGCGTATTTTTGTTTAAATCGTGACATGAGCTAAGAAAGCTTGACATCCGCTTTTTAATAAACGAATAGCTTTATGGCTTGAGATGACCGTTATTAATTTTAATGGTTTGGTCGCTTGAATTCGCATAATAGGTTGATTAGGAATATGAAAGCTAACAACCTTACGAAAACAATCAATTTTGCATGATGAGTAGTTAACCAATCAATCCCTAAAATCACGTCAAATGCAAGTATTTTCAATGAAATAAGATCTATGAATGTAATGTGAAGGGTACCGATTTGAACCAAAAAAGACTTATAAACGATGGATGTAATGAAGGTTTCTCCCAATGAAGTTTCCACAGATAAGTCAAAGTCTAATTTCTCCTGAGTCAAATTTAATCGATGAGCGCAAGTAGGAAAAATAAAAGAATGGGTAGAACCGGTATCAAATAAAGTATAGATTTCGTTAGAGTTTATGATAAGCTTACCTGTAATGACCTCATTTGGGTTCCTTGCTTTCTGGGAGGTCACAACAAACGCTCTCCCTTGAACTACTGTTTTTGACTTTTCTGGGACGGCCTTTGGTGCCTCTATCCTAGCTGAATTTGTCTTCGGTGAACGACAAAATTGGGCCAAGTGACCTTCTCTTCCACAATTATAACATGTTTTTGACGGCATCGCGCAGTTTGGACTGATGTGCCCCTCCCCTCCAAGATTTGAAACATATGATAGGTGGTCGTTCTCCTTCCTTAACGACAGTCTTTGGTCTTGGGGACGTCTTTCCATCATTGTTGAATCTCCTCTTCTTGAAATGTCCATTCTTATTATTTTGGCCTTGATTACCACCAAGTGGTTACCATTTCGGCTCGTTGATTCCCCACGCTTGTTGTCACCGCTTGATGATCGCTCTCATTTGGTATTTTCATTTTGTCGACTGCTCTCCTTTAGTTGCGTTGACTAGTTATCGCGCTCCACTAACTGAGCCCTATTTACAACATCTGAATATAAACACAATTTATGAGAAATAAGATGTTGACGTATCTCTAGCTTCAAACCTCTTAAAAACATCCGTGTCATTCTCTCTTCATTATCCACCAAGTGGGATGCAAACCGGGATAACTCCGCAAATTTAGCCTCGTATTGCGACACGGTCATATTATTTTGTTCCAACTTGATAAACTCCACCTCCTTCATGTGACGAATACTTTTGGGAAAGTATTTGTCGTTGAACAGCTCTTGGAACTTCTCCCAAGACATCTTCAGTACGGCAGGTTGAGTACGTTTTACCGATTCCCACCAATAATCTGCCTCTCCGCGTAACATAAAGGCGTCAAAGGGAACCTTTTGCTCCTCGAAACATCCCAAGACATCAAATATCTTGGTGATCTGCTTTATCCATGCTTCCGCTGTAGCACCCCCAAATCCGGGTATCTTCCAACCCGACAAATGGTGCTATACTGTACAACATTCATACATTCATTCAATTGAAAAGTCTCAAAGAACGAACATAACTTCTATATATTTAAAGTAATATTTATATTTCCCAAGTTCTATACCCGTTACAAAGGTTCTTTGTCATAATATCAGTTAAATTACAACAATAGACTTATACTATTACAAGATAGCTTAGTAATCTGCCTTAGCTTTTCCTTTATCTTTTCCTGATCCTTCGGGACGTTCAGTCTTAGCTGCATTCATATGGTTAAAGCAAGAGTGAGCATAACTAGCTCAGTAAGTATAACAATTTAATAACAACATGCTTGACACATATAAATCATATATCTTCGATAATCGAACAATAGTTATGAAGTACTATTGATAATTAAAAAATAAGACTTCATCTTTTCTTTCAAAATGTTTTACAATAACAACAATATTTAGTAAAACATTCACTCCGGTCAAAGACCTCGAGTATTCATTCTTTATTGGAAAAGGACAACCTGGAAGCAAGTCGATGAAGCGATATAACTTACGAGCACTTCTAGGTGATCAGCCTATTGTACTCTATGTTGATCAACACTACATCCATTAAACCTATGCACGTTTAAGCATTTGGCAACCTCACGTGCTTATCGTTTTTACCGACAAAACATTAGTTTAACATTTCAGTCTTCTTTTTAAAACCATATCAAGTAGTTGACAAAATATAGCAACATTTGATAATACATGAATAGATTATCAATTCATCAAGTCTAGCCAAAGGAATTGGCTTTAACTTCAACATACTTCAATTCATGCGAAAGAATACATGAATCAAAAAAACTTGTTCAGATTGAACTGAGATAAGAGTTAGAATACTTGCCTTTAGCGTCTGCTACGGTATTTTAACTTTATGTTCAAGTCGTTCAAGTCTCTACAATACATGATCACATAATGCCTTAAATTAGGTCACATATAATCAAGTATGTATATGACTATATCATACCCTTCATTTCAATCTAATGGTGTATTAGATTCAGTTACTATTCATTCCGGTTTGTCATTATGTTTGCATCTATATTCGACTAGGTTATCTCAACCTTTATATCACATTCCTTAAGGTTTAACAAAGTTTAAACAATGTTACATTACCTTCCTTAAGTTATGTTTACTTCCATTTCTTTTCTTTGTATTTAGAAACCTTCATTACTATCTTTGTTTCGAGATCATATTTGCGCCTTTTTTACTCTACATCTCGCATCATGTGCATGAGCTTAATGTATAATCTTGTCCGGACTTGGCACTATGGCACGATCCTTACTTAATGGGCCACGCTGCGGCGCCACACTCAAGACGATTTTGTCACTGTTCATGGCGCTGCGGTGCCACTTATTGAACTAAGGTTCGCATTGCGGCGAACACTTGCAGTGAGGCTTTGACATCGTTTGCACATCATGGGTCTTTTTGCCTAGGGTTCAGGGTTAGCATGGCCAACTCAGGCATGCACCGAAAACAATTTCAGTTTTAAAATTTTGTGAACTTCCCCGACGCATAACTTCTTTGTTATAAGTCCGAATTGTCTCGTTCAAAAGCCTACGGTTCACAAATTACGTAATCTACATGACCATTCAAGAATTTTATCTATTTGACTTCGTTTGCTAAAAATTCACCTATTGGTTCATTTTTAACGAAAACGATAAACGTTAGTGAACATTCAACGCCCGTTTCTTCATTCTAAGTCAAAATCCGGTCATTTTCAAGTCCGCAACTCTTAAATGCCGATTATGACTTGTCTCTATTGGAAAACAATGGTCTCGTGATCAAACACAAAATTTGACTTCCATTCCGAGAATTTTACGTATTCGACGTTTATCGTCCAATCGTGCAAATTCCGGCAATTCTTCATTCTTATGATTTGATCAACATTACAAATGAACTTCATTCGTCATGTGAACATCTCAACATACTTAATACAATAACTTATATTCATTGTTGGATTTTGACTTATTCTTCATGAGCTTATAACTTGTCAAATTATAAACTACTTAAGATTTGATTATTCATGACTTATGACAATTAAGGTTTATTAATCATCATACTTTACATACTCTTCACATATAACTTTACTTAGGTATACATGATACATATGATCATATAAATTCTTTTACATTCATATCATTTGTCTTAATAAACTTCTTACAAGTTCATATTATTTTCACATAAGTTTATAACTTATGCTAGCTTAAATAATTTATTACCAACTTAATTGGCTTAAGTTCATTACTTACTCATTCATGTTTCTTAATCCAACTTTTCTTATCATCCTATCATGGTAGAGATAGAAGATAATTGAGAAGAAGTCTTACGTTTTTGTAGTCTTGGTAAGTAGCTTGCTTCTTCTTCTTACTTATGGAATGACTTATGTGTAGTTTATTCTTTCTAACACTTAAGCACTTTAGATGTGTTGGATTAATTGATCAACCAACAAATGGCTAGCACAGCTCTTCTATTTATAGACTTTCCAAGGTTAGGGTAGTTTGGTCTTTAAAACATCCCACCTCCTTAAGCCACCTCCTTACTATTCATTACTTGTCTAACACACCACTTATCCTACACTTGGTCATTACTTCAAAGTCTTGGTCAATACTCCTACTTGATCATCACACTTACTTGATCACCACATCACTTGGTCACCACACATTCAACCATATTAATATGGTTTGCCCCATGGGTCAACCAATTTATTGGACTTTAGCTTGGGCTTGGATTAAATAAATCCTTGGACCTTATATTAACAAACACTAGTTGGTTCATTAATTAATAGTTGGGCTTCTCTCTTTAATTCACTTGGACTTGTATATAATTGTTAACCAATCATCCAAGTCCATTAACATTCTTAATACACATTGTTGATGTATTTTTCGTATTCTAATTCTTATAGAATTTATATACGGATATTTCATCATTCATACAAACTCGTATAATACTTTCGTACTATACGCGCGTTTTCATTACTTTGTACAATACCAACGTATCATACCATTATTACTCATTCATTACTATTTCAACTTCCTTAACGTTTAGGAATTAAGTCCATGTTTAATTATTACATTTTCCATAACTAGATTTTTATTACATAATCCATCTTACCTTGTTATTCCATCATTGAGTATTTCTAAATCTTAAAATTATATCCCAAGCAATTATCGATGAATAGTATTTTTCGGAAAATTTCTCGAAAAACTTTTATTTTTTCGTCTTGGAAATCCAAACACTTTAATTCATCCACGTAGCCCAAATACTACGATATTCTAACATCAATAGGTTATACAATGACAACCATCTTGATAACACATGGAATATGATTTTATTATTATTTAATTTAATAAAATCATTTTACAATAAGATCTCGAATTTTCTGGTCGTTACATTCTTCCCCTTATAAAGATTTTGTCCCCGTAATCTCGTCTTACTTTAATCAAATAGATGAAGGAAATTTTTCTTCATCTTTTCTTCTAGTTCCCACGTTGCTTCTTCAGCGTCGTGGTTCTTCCATAATACTTTTCTTCGATGGTATTCAATGTTGAAAAAGCTAAAAATCCAGATGCAGGCATTTTTCTCTGAAGGCTATGCGAGGTGTAAGCCTTGAGAATGGAGCGAGGGAAGCCTTGATTTAAAGACATAAAAGTCCCCAAAAATTATAAAAATACTAATAAAATCATAAAATAATTCATCATTACAATTAAGGTCATAGGAGACATAAATAACCAACGCTATAGTAATGTATCATTACAAAACATCAAAACAACATAATATCATCAAGTACTTATATAGTGATCATCCATCACTATGTAAGTAATGTATCATTTGTATCTAGCGGCTTGAATAATGGATCAAATCCTAGATCATCATCCCCATCACCATCATCACTATCATCACTAAGAGGATCCTCCATGGAATCATCATCGTATCTAATTGCTCTCCGTCATCCTCCTCATCATCGGTGCTAAGATCCTCAAACTCGATTCTTCATCAACCAATTGCAATCCCTTCCTTTATCTATAAATAAACAAGTGAATAGATATTTAATCGAAATGAATATATTTTTTAAAGAACACTTTAAAGGCAACTTAAGTAATGACACTAACCTTTTGACATAGTTTTTGATGGCAAAGTGTTTCTCTTTCTCTTTTGACTTCCTTGTTTACTACTTGTTCCCCGAGTCCCTTGCCCTCCAAGTGTAATCTCCTCGTCTCTTCTCCCCCAACTGTCTTCTCATTCCCATGAGTCCTTTCACCCTCCTCCATATCATCATTCCCAGAAGTCAGTCCCGATATATTTTCATCATTTCCCCCCGCAATCCACTCACTATCAGATGGCACATTTTCAACAACCAATGGATCTTCTTCTTCCATTAATGCCTTTTTTTCTTGAGACGCCGATCTTTCAATTTTTTATTGTACATAATGTGCTTAAAATGAGTTAAGTCCGGATGCGAAAAGTCGATTCCTTCTCTTTGTATGTATCTATATTACAAGTAATTTAGCATTAGTGACAATGTCAGATCTCATAAAATCTTAATAAATGATTTATATGATTATATCTAATAAATACCTGACTGAAAGTACTCCAATTACGCTCACACCCCGAAGATGAGCAAGTTAAACTCAGAATCTTCACTACAAAGTTTCTTAATTCTGGAGCTTCATCTCCATATGCGATCCACCAATCAGCTGGATCAATATTAAAACATATGTCAATCTTACTGGTACACGTTTAATCAAAATGAAATCATAACCAGACATTAATCAACGGTACTTACCGGGAGCACATTTCTTACACGTGTTTCTGGCATTTGTGTAGCCAAATAACCTTTGCCTCAATCGGAATGTATCCAATTGCAAATCAGCTTTCTCTCTTTCCACAACATTAGGAATAAGCTTGTCCATACATGAGTACAATCCCACTTTAACTTCCGCATTGGCATAGAAATTATCTTCATATTGAAACTGAGGATTCAAATAATATGCAGCAGCGTGCAAATGCCGATGTAACTGATTATCCCACTTAGCATCAATTATGCTCCATATATCTTTATAGGCCCCCTCCTCATTATCTAGATTTTTTGCAATCTCTTCTTTTGCATTGTCTATGGCACCATATAAAAATCCCATTCCCGGCACCTTCTCTGAATCTGCCATCCTCAATACACCTACTAGAGGTTTTGTGGTCTTAATTGCATATCCCACACTACCCCAAAAAGTCCTATCAGTCAGTATGATTTTTCTCGCCTCCTTACCTTCAGGTTTTTTTGCCCAAGCACAATTTGTCCACTCCCTAGATGTAAACATAGCCTCCAAAGGCTGTCTCAAACTATGCATACTCTGCAAAGTTAAATAAGCAGTGGCAAATCTAGTGGCAGCTGGCCAAACAAGGTCTTTATTAGTGTTTGCCCTCATCAATGCCAAGACCCATCCATGATTATATATGAAGTTGCTTACCTACATAATGAATAAAAATAATAATAATTCAAGTATTCATTGAATAAAAAAATTAGATCCAAATAATAATAATAGTAGTTACCTTCTTTGCCTTTGTCAAAGCATTTTTATGTTGAGGCAACTCTCCAAGCTTCTCAAGCATCAAATCAATGCAATGCGCAGCACGCGGTGTCCACCACATCACGTGGCCTCTTTTCCATTAACATCCTTCCCGTAGCCTTTATAATTTGATGCATTGTCCGTGACTACTTGAATGACAAGGTCTTCTCCCACTTCCTCAACAACCTCATCTAGTAGTTTAAACATCAAAGTAGCATCTTTAATTGCATCAACAGATTTTAAAAATACAGTTCCATGGGTGTTGTTTACAAGAAAATTTATTAGCTGTCTTCCCCTAATATCTTTCCAACTATCCGACAAGATTGACACCTCACATGTGCCCAAGTCTTTTGATCTCCTCAACAAAGGCCTTTTTAGTCTTCTCTTCCTCCTTCAATATCCAAGAGCTAAGCTCAGTATGGGGTAGAGGGTTTCAATGCACGACCATAGTTCCCAATAGATCGACACATATTTATAAATGAAGGACTATCAAAGAACATCAAGGAATCCTGTTTTCAAAGAAGAATCGACCTATATCAAGACAGATCGCATTACGAGCCTCCTTTTGAAAATACGGTACCCCCTCAGTAGTAGCATCATCATCACCAAAGATCAACATCCACAACAAATCATCCATGGGTCCCCGAACTCCCCTCCGGAGGCACTACCCACGCTTGAACCTCCATTCCCAAGGATGGATGACTACCATAATAAGACCCACTTTGTATTTTTTCAGCTTCATCTCTTTGTCTTTCCTCCTTGGAGTCTAAATTTTTCTTCATATATGAAGCAATCTCTTCCTTCACTTCGTTTGGTACTTTTTTGCAAGCCTCGACGTTACTATGATTTCCCACAAGATGATTTTTTAATCTTGTAATCCCTCTTTGCAAATTTTCTTACAAAATTGCATTCCACATATAAATGAGCTTTATTAACTCTGTGGATTGCGGTGCCATATTTCCATGCAGGATCTTTTTTACCCATAATCTTAATTCACTGTAATAATAAAATCAATTGTTATTGACAGTCTAAAAAATCACTATAAGTCTATAATTGTAAACTATAATTGTTATACACTATAATTGTAAACTATAAATTCTATAATTACTAATACAGAACTCAATTGCTACAATTAAAACTAAAACAATTAAAACTAACACGTAACTCAAATCAATTTATAGCCTACAAGAAAGAACCTCAAGAAAGAACTCAGTCGCTACTCGCTACTCAGTCGGCGTCTCGGCTACAAGAAAGACGAGAGGAGAAGAGGAACTCAAACCCTTGATCGAAGGAGAACTGTCAGTTGATACAAGAAAGAGACGAACTGTCAGTCACGAGGAGAAGGACAACTGTCAGACGCGAGGAGAAGATGCACTGTCAGTCGCGACTCGCGAGGAGAACTCAGACCCTCGATCGAAGGAGAAGGAGAAGTCTCGTGAAGCAGAAGCCCAAAAGTAGAAGTCTCGCGACTCTCGATCGAAGGAGAAGAAGAAGCCCAGGCAGTCTCACGTTCAATAAGGTAAGTTCTAAAAAGTCGATCTGATATTAGGTCTTTTTTTATGCGAAAACAAGGTGTACGCCTTGCGACACCTCAAGGCGCGACACCACGAGGCGCAGGCTTCGGCAGATAATGGCGTGTTTTCTGCTTAGTCCAGATAAGGCGGAAACCTCGCAATCCTTTTCAGTCGCCTCGCTACGAGGCGCGCCTCGAGGCGTACGCCTCGAGCGCTATTTCGAACATTGATGGTATTACCTTGTTCCTTAGAACTTGTTCCTTTCTATCAATGATCTGCATCGGCGACTCTTCATATGATAAATCTTTCTCGATATGAATCGGCTCATACTCGATTACATGCTTATAGTCCGGCTTATATGGACGTAATACAGATACGTGAAACACGTTATGTATTCGTTCTAGGTCTGGACATAATGCTACCACATAAGCTACCTCTCCCACCCGTTTTAATACTTCAAAAGGTCCTATAAACCTTGGACTTAACTTTTCCTTCTTTCCAAAGCGTATCTTTCTTTTCCAGGGAGATACCTTTAGAAACACATACGAGCCCACCTCAAACTCTCGACTTAGTCTATGTGAGTCCGCATATTTCTTACGTTGCATCCGAGCCGTGACGAGATGCATCCGTATAAACTTTACCACATCATCCGTCTTCGCTGCACCACCCTAGTCCTAGCATCCCGCCGTTCTCCCACCTCATCCCAACACAAAGGTGTTCGCACTTCCTTCCATACAAAGCTTCAGGTATGGCGGATGCCTATGGTTGCATGATAAGCTGTTGTTATATGCAAACTCTCTACTAGTGGTAGGTGATCATCCCAACTACCCTTGAAATCCATGACGCAAGACCTCAACATGTCTTCTAACGCCCCGAATTGTCCTTTCGCTTCTTCCCATCGGTTTGTGGATGATAAGTCGTGCTTAACCTCATTTGTGTTCCCAATCGCTCTTGCAAACTTCTCCAAAAGTTCGATGTGAATCGTGGATCACGATCTGACACAATCGATACTGGTACCCCATGTCTGGAAATGATTTCCTTAACATAAAGTTTAGCTAACTGGTCTAAGTTATACTTGACCCTAATTGGCAAAAAGTGAGCCAACTTCGTGGATTCTAGCTTGGGCTTGGATCAACTTAATCTTTGGGCTTTGCATTAATAAACACTAACTTGTTTATTAATTAATAATTGGGCCTTAACATTTTATTCACTTGGGCTTGTACCAATTGTTAACCAATCTTCCAAGTCCATTAACATTACTTAATACCTATACATATTGTTTATGCATCATTTTCGTATTCTAATTCATATAGAATTTATATACGATATTTCATCCTTTATACAAACTTGTATAATACTTCGTATTATACTCGTTTTCATTACTTTTCACAATACCAAAGTATCATACAATTATTACTTACTCGTTACTACTTTGCCCTTCTTAACATTTATAAATTAAGTCCGCAAGTGAAATATTACATTTTCCATAACTAGATTTTTATTACATAATCCATCTTACCTTGTCATTTTATCATTACGTATTTCTCAGAAATTCAAAAATAAATCCCGAGCAAATATCGATGAATAGTGTTTTTCAAAAAATTTCTCGAAAAACTTTTATTTTCGTTGAAAATTTAAACACCTTAATTCGTTCACGTAGCTCAAATACTACGACATTCTAACATCAATAGGTTATACAATGACAACCATCTTGATAACACATAAAATAAAATTTTATTATTATTTAATTTAATAAAAATCATTTTACAATAAGATCCGAATTTCTTGGTCGTTACATTTTTCCCCCCTTATAAAGATTCTGTCCCCAGAATCTCGTCTTACTTTAATCAAATAGATGAGGAAAATTTTTCTTCATCTTTTCTTCTAATTCCCACGTTGCTTCTTCAGCAGCGTGGTTCATCCATAATACCTTTACTGATGGTATTACCTTGTTCCTCAGAACTTGTTCCTTTCTATCAATGATCTGCATCGGCGATTCTTCATAAGTTAAGTCTTTCTCGATATGAATCGGCTCATATTCGATTACATGCTTATAGTTCGGCTTATATGATTGTAATACAGATACGTGAAACACGTTATGTATTCGTTCTAGGTCTGGAGGTAATGCTACCACATAAGCTACCTCTCCCACCCATTTTAATACTTCAAAAGGTCCTATAAACCTTGGACTTAACTTTCCTTTCTTTCCAAAGCGTATCTTTCCTTTCCAGGGAGATACCTTTAGAAACACATATGAGCCCACTTCAAACTCTCGACTTAGTCTATGATAGTCCGCATACTTTTTCTGTCTGTCTTGAGCTGTGACGAGATGCATCCGAATTAACTTTACCACATCCGCTGTCTGCTGCACCAATTTTGGTCCTAGCATCCGGCGTTCTCCCACCTCATCCTAACACAATGGTGTTCTGCACTTTCTTCCATACAGAGCTTCATAAGGCGGCATACCTATGCTTGCATGATAACTGTTATTATACGCAAACTCTACTAGCGGTAGGTGATCATCCTAACTACCCTTGAAATCCATGATGCAAGACCGCAACATGTCTTCTAACGTCTGAATTGTTCTCTCGCTCTACCCATCGGTTTGTGGATGATAAGTTGTGCTTAACTTCAGCTGTGTTCCCAACTTTTCTTGCAAACTTCTCCAAAAGTTCGATGTGAATCATGGATCACGATCTGACACAATCGATACTGGTACTCCATGTTTGGAAATAATTTCCTTAACATAAAATTTAGGTAACTGGTCTAAGTTATACGTGACCCTAATTGGCAAAAAGTGAGCCGACTTCGTCAACCGGTCCACTATTACCCAAATCGAATCGTACCCTTTTTGCATAGTTGGAATTCCCACCACTAAGTCCATCGTGATATGCTCCCACTTCTATTTCGGAATCTCCAATGATCGTAATAAACCACTGGGTCGTTGATGTTCAAACCTTAACTTTTGACAAGTTAAGCACCTACTCACATACTCGCTATTTTCTCTTTCATGTTTGGCCACTTAAAAACTTCGTCGAAGGTCTTGATACATCTTAGATCTTTGCCGGGATGTATCAAGTACCTTAACTATGAGCTTCTTGTAATACTTACTCCTTTAATTCCGTCTCATTGGAACCCAAATTCTTCCTCAAATCTTAATAATCCCTCATTATCAAGACTATACTTAACATCTTCCTTCTCGGATAACCGCTTCTTCATTTGGTTACACTCATCCATCTTGAGTTATACCTCCTTGACTCTTTTCTACGATGGTAGATTGCATCTCCGTCGTGCGTAAAGAGTAATCGCCCTGAATCACTTTAAGCATCTTCACTTCTATTTCCATCCTAGCCATCTCTCGTTATTAACTCATTTCGAGTCGTTAACATAGACAAATTTTCCCGACCCTTCTACTTAAGGCGCTAAGAACTACATGGCCTTTCCAGGTGATACAGATTTCACAATCATAATCCTTTATCAACTCTCAACCATCTTCTTTGTCTCATATTCAACTCCTTCCGAGTGAAGATATACTTTAGACTTTTATGGTCCAGTATATATCTCACATTTTTCCCCATAAAGATAATGTCTCCATATCTTTTTAGAGCAAAACATCTGCATGGCCAGTTCGGATCATGAGTAGGGTAAACTTTCTCATAATCCTTCAATCGCCGAGATGCATACATAATGACTTTGCCATCTTTGCATAAGCACACAACCAAGTCCTTTATGCAAAGCATCACTATATACTACAAAATTTCCGTGTCATTTGGCAATGACAAAACAGAGCTTCACTTAATCTCTTCTTCGGTTCTTGGAAAAACTGTCTTCACATTTATCCGTCCATACGTATTTCACCGTCTTCCTTGTTAAGTTAGTCAACGAGGTAGCTATCTTGAAAAATCTTGGATAAATCTTCGATAGTACCGCTAACCCTAGGAAATTCCGCACCTCGACCGGCGTTTTCGGTTGTTCCCAATTCATTATCGCTTCCACCTTCACTGGATCCATCGAAATCCCTCTTGGTCAATGACATGACCTAAAATCGCACCTTTTCCACCAAAATTCACATTTGGTGAATTTCGATATAATCTTCTCCTCCTTAGTGTCTCCAACACTAACCTTAAGTGTTCGGCATGATCTTCGGCGTCTTAGAATAGACTAGAATATCATCGATAAACACCACGATGAACTTGTCTAAATATAGTTTGAACACTCTGTTCATTATATCCATAAATGCATTTGGTGCATTCACAACCTAAATGACATCACCGTAAACTCGTAATGACCATAACGAGTCCCGAATGCGATCTTTGGTACATCTTCCTTCCTAACCTTTAACCGATGATACCTCGATCAAGAAATCTATTTTAGAAAATACTTTGCCCTTTCAATTGATCAAAGAGATCATCGATCCGGGCAATGGGTATTTATTCTTTATCGTTAACTTGTTCAACTCCCGATAGTCGATACAAAGCCTTAACGATCCATCTTTCTTCTTGACAAACAACACCTTGGTTCCCTACCACGAAAAACACTTGGTTGAATGTACTTCTTGTCCAATAGTTCATGTAGTTGAACCATTAGTTCTTTCATTTCCACAGCGCCATACTGCAGACGGTGTTCTTGAGATAAGTGCCATTCCCGCACAATGTCTATCACAAATTTGATCTCCTATCCGCAGCAGAACTCGGTAATTCACTTGGAAATACATCCATGAATTCATTTACTATAGGTATTTGTTCCATGGTTGCTCCCACTGCGGGTATCAACAACATGGCATAGGTAACCTACACAACCCTTCCTTAAAAGTTTTCTAGTTTGTGTCATCGTAAGGCAACACGACGACGTCCAAAGAATTTACTATCATCAGAAATACTACTACGGTGAAGTTGCTTCAACGCCCCGATGCTCACACTTTTCCTTTGGCAATCTATAATTGCTTCATGGTTAATCAACTAATCCATTCCGAGAATTACGTCAATTCTCTTAACTTTATTCGGTATTAAATCTACCGATAACTTACAACCACGCACATCTACGCAACAACTCCTATGAATATCTTCAACAAGAATTATCTCTTCATTTTGCTACCTTAATGTTCAAAGGTATAGCAATTTTTAGGAAATAATTCTAGTCGTCTAGCAAAATCACATGCTATAAACGAATAAGTAGCACCCGAATCAAATAGCACGTATGCATTTATATTGTTGATCGGAATAATACCTACAACTACATCCCTTAATGCCACCGCATCTTGAACCGTCATATTAAAAGTGCGGGCCATTGATTTTCCCGGCTGAGCTGGACCACTAATAGCTAACTTCCTGCTATTAGGTCCCTTATTTCCTTCTATCCCCTTCTTGGGCAGTTCTTTGCTATGTGGTCAGTTGATCCACATACAAAGCATCCATGATTCTTCTTCGGATTGGGACAGTTAAGCGAAATGTGCCCTTCCTATCCACAATTATAACATACCGCCTTACCTTTGAGATAGACTCCTAAGTGAGTCTTCCCATAGGTTTTACATGCCTCCATCCTCCTCTTAGAGTCCCCTTGTTTTACTCCGATATTCCCAGAGTTAAAGCCCTTCCTTTTCTGACCGTCGCCACTCCCACTGGCTCCCTCGATCTTGGTTCCTCCATTAACCATGCCTTTGGTCTTCTTATCTTTGTGGTACTAGCTAAGAGCCTCATTCCCACCTTCGATAATTATTGCCTTTTCTAGTATGGTTCCAAAGGAAGTAATTTGGAACATAGAGATTCGGCTATAGAGCCAGGGTTTCAAGCCCTGCTCGAACCTTCTAGCCTTTCTAACTTCATTGTCCACTTGATGTGGAGCGAATCGTGCCAGTTCATTAAACTTGGCAAAGATATCTGGGAACCGCATCATATCCCTTGTCTCAATTCCGTAAACCTCATCTCCATCCTCCTCAGATACTGTGGGAAAATAGTTCTCAAGAAAATCTCTTGAACCTCTCCCACGTTAGGTTTCCTATATATCCCCCTAACTTTGGTTTGCCTCCCACAAGTGGCCTCTCTCTCCTTTCATCAAATAGGTTGCAAAGGCAACCTTTTGACCCTCCTCAACATTTGCTATTACAAATGCTTTCTCAATTTCTTTTACCCATGTCTGGGCTTCTATAGGGTCCGTAGTTCCCTTGAACTCTGGCGGACCTACACTTTTAAAATCCTTAAAAGTAGTAACTCATACTACTCCATAAATTACGGGTACATTAGCCTTCGTTCTATTAAATACAAATGACCATTAATGATTAACGAACTCCCTGATTGGATTAATCGGACCACTCTCTGGGTTGGTTAACATTAAGCGCTTCGATTTCGTTGTCTCTTTCTTCAAGACATTTTCGTTAAGAAAATAACACATCATTATTACTTTATTCTTGTTGGTTTGTTATTGTTTGTAATAAAACAACAACTCATACTCATTACTCAACATATTCCATAAAAAGATTTATATTAATTCATAACTTGTAGTATAATACTACATTGTTTACATTACTCAGCCTTAGGTGATTACATTTCCATCCCGC
Organism: Panax quinquefolius; assembly: GCA_020205615.1. Lineage (NCBI taxonomy): Eukaryota > Viridiplantae > Streptophyta > Magnoliopsida > Apiales > Araliaceae > Panax > Panax quinquefolius. Next base: position 137,531,139 of record CM035169.1, read on the forward strand.
AATTACTTTCCAAAATTGGGATTTACAAAAAGACTACCCTTTGTTATACAAAAGAGGGTTTTACATCACTACTAGATACATAATATTTACATATCTATTCTACTCTAGCTATTGCTAGATTACATCCGTCAGAAGGCATTCTCAAAATCTTCTCCGCCAACCGCAATAACATCTCTCTATCGATGGTATGACGGGTCCGTCTCTGCTTCTACCGATATCCAACTACCTATCATTGAAATCTACATGAGAACTCCTATGAATATAGGACATCCTCTCCAACTTCGCTTCTTAGTCTTTAGCTCCGCTTGAGCTCAAAGACTTCACCTCTCAAATCTCTGGGACTTTGTCCATAGCTAGGATTCTATCATCGTGCTCCTCTTCCCACATTCCTTCCATATTAGCCTTGTCTCTCACGGATGACTTGAGAGTACCTCTTTCAACTCCTTAACTTCTTAGCAGTAATGGACATTCCTATCCAATACCGACATAAATAGTGCTTTCATTGATTCCCCCGTAGACATTCCTCCGTAGGTGGAACCTTGTCCCCCTGTAGGTGGAACCTGGTCAAAAGACATCACGTCCACCTCCTCTTCTAGCATGCCATCAAATATAGACATGTAGTCTAAATCATCTGAGTCTCCCGACTCGATGGTCACCAACTCTGGTTCTACGGCTATGGTATTTGGTAGTATCTCTACCCGATTAACTGAATCCTCGCTCACTACATGTATATCTCTATACATATCATTTTCTCCTGACATCTACAATAAAACAATATAGTTTGATTAATACACGTCAGTAAAATAATAAAAATACATAACATAATATAATGCATTTTTATAAGGTTACTTTCCTTCTTTTACATCTTTATTCTTTCGTAAGGTTATGACTTAAGGTTCTACTTTCCCCCTTAAGTTTTATAACCTAGGCTTTGATACCAACTTGTAAGCACCCCCAAATCCGGGTATCTTCCAACCCCCGATGATGGTGCTTTATAATGTACAACATTCATACATTCATTCAATTGAAAAGTCTCAAAGAACGAACATAACTTCTATATATTTAAAGTAATATTTATATTTCCCAAGTTCTATACATTATAAAGGTTCTTTGTCATATTATCGCTTAAATTACAACAATAGACCTATACTATTACAAGATGACTTAGTAATCACCTTAGCTTTTCCTTTATCTTTTCCCGATCCTTGGGACGCTCAGCCTTAGTTTGCATTCATATGGTTCAAGCAAGAGTGAGCATAACTAGCTCAAACAAGTATAACAATTTAATAACAACATGTTTGACACATAAAATCGATATCTTCGATAATTGAACAATAGTTATGAAGTACTATTGATAATTCAAAATAGCACTTCATCTTTTCTTTCAAAATGTTTTACAATAACAACAATATTTAGTAAAATATTCACTCCGGTCAGAGACCTCGAGTATTCATTCTTTATTGGAAAAGGACAACCCAGAAGCAAGTCCGTAAGCTCGATATCACTTACGAGCACTTCTAGGTGATCAACCTATTGTACTTTATGTCGATCAACACTACATCCATTAAACCTATGCACGTTTAAGCATTTGGCAACCTCACGTGCTTGTTGTTTTTACCTACAAAACATTAGTTTAACATTTCAGTCTTCTTTTTAAAACCATATCAAGTAGTTGACAAAATATAGCAACATTTGATAATACATGAATAGATTATCAATTCATCAAGTCTAGCCAAAGGAAATGGCTTTAACTTCAATATACTTCAATTCATGCGAAAGAATACATGAATCAAAAAAACTTGTTCAGATTGAACTGAGACAAGAGTTAGAATACTTGCCTTTAGTGTCTGCTACGGTATTTTAACTTTATGTTCAAGTCGTTCAAGTCTCTACAATACATGATCACATAATGCCTTAGATTAGGTCACATATAATCAAGTATGTATATGACTATATCATACCCTTCATTTCAATCTAATGGTGTATTAGATTCAGTTACTATTCATTCCGGTTTGTCAATATGTTTGCATCTATATTTGACTAGGTTATCTCAACCTTTATATCACATTCCTTAAGGTTTAACAAAGTTTAAACAATGTTACATTACCTTCCTTAAGTTATGTTTACTTCCATTTCTTTTCTTTGTATTTAGAAACCTTCATTACTATCTTTGTTTCGAGATCGGCATCATGCAAGACCATTTTATACTCTACATCTCAGCACATGCACATGCTTGAGCTTAATGTATAAATGTCCCGGACTTGGAGCTATGGCGCGAGTCCTTACTTAATGGGTCGCTTCATGCAAGGCGCCACACTCAAGAACGATTTTGTCATCGTTTTGTTAATGTATCAGGGCGCCACTTATGAACTAAGGTTCGTGACCGCATGCGATCTCTCGCAGAGAGTTTCGACATCGCTTCGGCAGCAAGACGGGTCTTTTATGCCTAGGGTTGGCACCGCAGCGCCAACTCTGTGCACCAGAAAACAATTCCAGTTTTGAAATTTTGTGAACTTCCCCGACATATAACTTCTTTGTTATAAGTTCGAATTGGCTCGTTCAAAAGCCTACGGTTCACAAATTACGTAATCTACATGACCATTCAAGAATTTTATCTATTTGACTTCGTTTTCTAAAAATTCACCTATTGGTTCATTTTTAACGAAAACGATAAACGTTCGTGAACGTTCAACGCTCGTTTCTTCATTCTAAGTCAGAATCCGGTCATTTTTGAGTCCACAACTCTTAAATGCCGATTATTACTTGTCTCTATTGGAAAACAATGGTCTCGTGATGAAACACAAAATTTGACTTCCATTCCGAGAATTTTACGTATTCGACGCTTATCGTCCAATCGTGCAAATTAAGCAATTCTTCATTCTTATGATTTGATCAACATTACAAATGAACTTCATTCATCATGTGAACATCTCAACATACTTAATACAACAACTTATATTCATTGTTGATTTTGACTTATTCTTCATGAGCTTATAACTTGTCAAATTATAAACTACTTAAGATTTGATTATTCATGACTTATGACAATTAAGGTTTATTAATCATCATACTTTACATACTCTTCACATATAACTTTACTTAGGTATACATGATACATATGATCATATAAATTATTTTACATTCATATCATTTCTCTTAATAAACTTCTTACAAGTTCATATTATTTTCACATAAGTTTATAACTTATGCTAGCTTAAATGACTTATTACCAACTTAATGGCTTAAGTTCATTACTTACTCATTCATGTTTCTTAATCCAACTTTTCTTATCATCCTATCATGGTAGAGATAGAAGATAATTGAGAAGAAGTCTAACTTTTTGTAGTCTTGGTAAGTAGCTTGCTTCTTCTTCTAACTTATGGAATGACTTATGTGTAGCTTATCTCTCTAACACTTAAGCACTTTAGATGTGTTGGATTAATTGATCAACCAACAAATGGCTAGCATAGCTCTTCTATTTATAGACTTTCCAAGGTTAGGGTAGTTTGGTCTTTAAAACATCCCACCTCCTTAAGCCACCTCCTTACTATTCATTACTTGTCTAACACAACACTTATCCTACACTTGGTCATTACTTCAAAGTCTTGGTAAATACTCCTACTTGATCATCACACTTACTTGATCACCACATCACTTGGTCACCACACATTCAACCATATTAATATGGTTTGCCCCATGGGTCAACCAATTTATTGGACTTTAGCTTGGGCTTGGATTAAATAAATCCTTGGGCCTTATATTAACAAACACTAGTTGGTTCATTAATTAATAGTTGGGCTTCTCTTTAATTCACTTGGACTTTATATAATTGTTAACCAATCATCCAAGTCCATTAACATTTCTTAATACACATTGTTGATGTATTTTCGTATTCTAATTCTTATAGAATTTATATATGGTATTTCATCATTCATACAAACTCGTATAATACTTCGTACTATACACATTTTCATTACTTTGTACAATACCAACGTATCATACCATTATTACTCATTCATTACTATTTCAACTTCCTTAACGTTTAGGAATTAAGTCCATGTTTAATTATTACATTTTCCATAACTAGATTTTTATTACATAATCCATCTTACCTTGTTATTCCATCATTGCGTATTTCTCGGAATCTCAAAATTATATCCCGAGCAAATACCGATGAATAGTATTTTTCGAAAAATTTCTCGGAAAACTTTTATTTTCGTCTTGGAAATCCAAACACTTTAATTCATCCACGTAGCCCAAATACTACGATATTCAAACATCAATAGGTTATATAATAACAACCATCTTGATAACACATGGAATATGATTTTATTATTATTTAATTTAATAAAATTATTTTACAATAAGATTCGAATTTCTCGGTCGTTACATCCGCCATAAGTGGTTTTGGCTCTCCCTTAAACTCCGGTGGTCCCAGCTCCTTGAACTGTTTAGCGGTGACCGCCCGAGAGTTTCCAGTGTTTCCACCTGCATTTTGGATAGGAGCCGCTCTCGCCTGCTGTTGTATGAATTGCATAAAGCCCCTGAACATTTGATCATTCATCATTTGGTCAGTGTTGTTGTTTGCATGAAGATTGTCGCCTTCCTGATGCACATTATCCTGATTATTGATATGTGGTGAATCAACGGTCGCCTGTGCTCCATTGCTATTCTCAACATTCTTGGATGTCATTTTCAGATACTACCACAAAACAAAGGTTAATTAACATGTAACATATTATCCCTAAATTTTGACCGACTAATTAAATACCACATAAACTTAGGTAGGTCATACTAGCGAAGGAATTCCAAATCTCTCCCTCCTAGTACTATTCTCACATCTTAGCTGTGGGATCATATCCCTAAGCTTTGATATTAACCCATGACGCCCCCAAAATTAGGTATACATCACCCATCTTGGGTCGTCAGAAACATGGTACAAAGTTCAAATACAACTTACTAATACAACTGTCGTGTACAATACGACAAAACATAACTGTGAGTTTGAATACAATTATTGTCTACTAGAGATTATACAAACTCAAAAGGAGTCCTCATTACAATTATTAACACACTATTTCACAGAATAGTGAGGACTACTAATGCTATCCTCTCGACCGCACACCTCGTTCCCGACTAGTCCCTCGCTATGTTCTCATTTCCTAAAGAGAAAAGGAAAGAAAGGGTGAGCTCAACTAGCCCAAAGAAGAAATATTATGACTAAGATAATGCGTAATAAATTATCGTTAGCCTTCAATAGTGTTAAACTGATAAAATATAACAACATCAAGTTTAACTGCAACGGAACAAGCAATCCATTAAAAGAGTCAAGTAGAGAATAAAATCTACTATCTTTTATGATTTAAAAAGTTTTTCATGACTTTAATCGCTAGGACTCAGCTTAATAAATAATCCACATCATCGAATCACCCCTGCACTACGGCCAAGGATATTCTTTAGTATCACAACCACAAATTATCCATGCACTACAGCCAAGGACATTCATGTATTCATTAATGGTTATGATCATGCCAACAACTGTCCATCAATGCACTACGGGCCAATAATAACTTTTACCACATCATTTGTAACATTATAGTCATGATTACACCGAATAATCCCTGGTCATAATCATACCAAGTCCATCTATGCACCACTACAAAATCACAGATGACTTTCAACATAATATAAACATGAGGATGATGACAATGATATAAGAATTCAATAAAACAAGTTCAAGAATTAATTTATCCAGAACTAATAATGTCCAAATTGTCAACATGATATCGCTTTGTAGAGTAAAATTCAAGAATGATCGTAAGAATATTTCCATGAAAAGATATCTTTGGATGAAGTGCAAATATCAAGGATATTCTACTAATTTCATGGAGTATAGAAGTCAAAACTTTAACGAAGTCGAGTATAATAAAGAATGGAATAACAAAAGAAATCACCATGCATGCAGATGCCCAGATAGTATAAAAGTTATTCCAACAGTAATAATAATAACGGAACCGAAGTCGTGCAAAATTTGCAACCGCACGGGATGTTCCAATGTAATAATAAAGAAGCGGAACCAGTGGGTGTAAAACACATGCATGCAGGATGTTCCAATGTAATAATAATAAAGACATTTAAACCAGATCCGGTGTAAAAGACATGCACAGGATGTTCCAATGTAATAATAATAAAAGGCAGAATCGGTGTAAGGTGTAAAACACATGCATGTGATGTTCCAATGAGAATAATAGAAGAATGTCACCAAGTATAGGGTAAGCGCAGATACAAAGTTATTCCAATGTAATAATAAGCAATGGAATAACAACAGTTCTCTTCATGAATAAGAAAGAATAACACCCCTTACATTAGTAGGAGATTGAATCTCGCAGTAGTGTAGTAATGTAATACTCTTCTTCTTTCTCTTATTCTCTCTATACTTCTCTCTCTATAGCTTGAATGAATTCGTGAAAAATAATGAAGCACTAGGCCTCTATTTATAGAAGATTTCTAGCTTAGCACTTGAAATGTGAAAAGAAAAGTGGTTTGATGCCTGTAATGTGAAACACCAAGTGGTTTGACGCCTGTAATGTGAAACGATAATTGGTTCTACGCCTGTAATATGAAACGGCAAGTGGTTTGACGTCTGGTAAAGGTAATTACTATTGACGAAGGTAATTACTATTGATGAAGGTAATTATTATTGACGAAGGTAATTACTATTGACGAAGGTAATTACTATTGATGAAGGTAATTACTATTGACGAAGGTAATTACTATTGACGAAGATAATTACTATTGACGAAGGTAATTACTATTTACGAAGAGACTCTTAGATGATGACATATGGGCTCCCCATAAAATAACTAAACTTACCACAAACGTCTCATAATAGACTTTTTATATACATCAAGGATTGAATAAATATTACCACAAATCATTTTATTTTTAATCAACACATATTTAATCTTTCAACAATTATTAATCAATTATAACTTGTCGTCTCAATTATCGATTTAATAATATAACATATTATATGAGATGATAATTGTGACAATAATTGAATCAATAATATAAGAGATATGATGCAAACAATTATCGTAGTAATAATTGAGTATAAATTTGAGTGACTTCTCACGTAAGCATCAATAATCAATAGTGTAGCTACTATGCAACAACCACATAACATCGTATTTTTACTATCGGGTAGTTCAACGGTTTTAACGGTAATACCTCCGTAGTTATTTTTATAAAGTATTTTTTGTCGTTTTCTCAATCCGACAATAATTTCATTTAATAGGATCCACTAATGATTGTGTCGTCGTATTTAATATTCCTCGACAAAAAGAATATTCCCACCAAACGAATATTTTATAACAACTTGCCTACTTTGCAAAATTTATAAATATTACCCACAACTATAACATTATATCAAATTTACTCCATAATATTCAAAAATAATATTTATAGAAAATTCATCTTTATTTATAAAAGTTGGGGTCTTACAGATAATACAAAATAGTACTTCATCTTTCTTTCAAAATGTTTTATAATCATAACAATATTTAGCAAAACATTTACTACGGTCAAAGACCTCGAGCATTCATTCTTTATTGGAAAGGGACAACCCGGAACTAAGTTCGTAAGCCCGATATTACTTACGAGCACTTCTAGGTGATCAGCCTATTGTACTCTATGTTGATCAACACTACATCCATTAAACGTATGTACGTTTCATCATTTGGCAACCTCACGTGCCTGTCATTTTACCGACAAAACATTTGTTTAACATTCCAGTCTTCTTTTAAAAACCATATTATGTAGTTGACAAAAGATAACAACATTTGATAATAGATGAATAGATTATCAATAATCCACGCAATATATCAAGTCTAGCCAAAGGAATTGGCTTTAACTTCAACATACCTCAATTTGTGCGTAAGGATACATGAGTTTCAAAAACTTGCTCATATTAAAATGAGACAAGAGTTAGAATACTTGCCTTTAGCATCTGCTACGGTATATTTACTTTATGTTCAAGTCTTTCAAGTCTCTACAATACATGATCACATAATGCCTTACATTAGGTCACATATAATCAAGTATGTATATGACTATATCTTACCTTTCATCTCAATCTAATTGTGTATTAGATTCAGTTACTATCTGTTCTGGCTTATCATTATCCTTGCATTTATATTCGACTAGGTTATCTCAACCTTTATACAACATCCTTAAGGTTTAACAAAGTTTAAACCATGTTACATTACATTCCTTAGTCAGTGTTTACTTTTAAATCAATTAACTTTCTTTTCTTTGTAATTAAAACATTCATCACTATCCTTGTTCGAGGTCAAGGCCGCAAAGACGAGTTAATAGTGGCATGGTCCGGACTTGGCGCCACAAACATGAAGTCCTTACTTGGTGGTCGTACTGCGACACCACTCTCAAGTAAGTTTTTTTCAGATTGCATATAAACTGCAATGGCCACCATTTGTATTTCATCGTTACATACAATGACGAAGCGAGCATAGCGGTGTGCTTTCGAACATCGTTACGCATCGCATATGGTGTGACCAATTTGTTTAGGGTTAGCCATGCATGGCCAACTCTCAGGCACCGAAAAAAATTCAGTTCTTGAATTTTTGTGAACTTCCCGGACGCATAACTTCTTTGTTATAAGTCCGAATTGGCTCGTTCAAAAGCCTCACGGTTCATAAATTATGTAATCTACATGTTCATGCAAGAATTTTATCTATTTGACTTCATTTGCTAAAAATTCACCTATTGGTTCATTTTAACGAAAACGATAAACGTTCATGAACTTTCAACTTTCGCTTTCTTCGTTTCTAAGTTTGAATCCGGTCATTTTTGAGTCCACAACTCTTAAATGCTAAATATGACTTGTCTCCATTGGAAAACAATGGTTTCGAAGTTTAAACACAAAATTTGACTTTTATTCGAGAATTTTACGTAATTCGACGATTATCGTCCAATAATGCAATTTCCGCAAATCTTCATTCTTATGATTTGTTCAACATTACAAATGAATTTCATTCATTATGTGAACATCTCAACATACTTTATTACAACAACTTATATTCATTGTTGGATTTTAAACTTATTCTTCATGAGCTTATAACTTGTCAAATTATAAACTACTTAAGATTTCATTGTTTTTATGACTTATGACAATTAATGTTTCTTAATCATCATACCTTATATGTTCTTAACATATAACTTTACTTATGTATTCATGATACATATGTTCATACAAGTTCTATTACATCCATATCACTTCTCTTAATAACCTCATTACAAGTTCATATTTTTCATATTAACATTCAAGGTTAACTTATAATAAGTTTATAACTTTTATAAGTTCAAATGACTTATTGCCAACTTATATGGCTTAAGTTCATTGATTACTCATTCTTCTTACTTCTTAACATCCATGTTCCTTAATCCATACTTTTCTTATCAACCTATCATGGTAGAGATAGAAGATAATGGAGAAGAAGTCTTACTCTTTGAAGTCTTTGTAAAGTAGCCTTCTTCTTCTTCTTACAAATGAAAGTAACTTATTGTAGCTTATTCTCTCTAACACTTAAGCACTTTGAGATGTTTGGATTATTTGAACAACTAACAAATGGCTTGTAAGCCTCCTCTATATATAGATTTTCCAAAGTTAGGGTAATTTGGACATTATCACAAACCTACCTCCTTATGCACCTCCTTACTATTCATTACTTGCAAGGCACAAAACCTATCCTTTGCTTGACCACTACTCATAAGTCTTGGTCATTACTTCTAATACTTGATCACTACATTAACTTGGTCACCATACTAATCATATTAATATGGTTTGCCCCATGGGTCAAACAACTCATGGATTCTAGCTTGGGCTTGGATCAACTTAATCTTTGGGCTTTGCATTAATAAACACTAACTTGTTTATTAATTAATAATTGGGCCTTAACATTTTATTCACTTGGGCTTGTACCAATTGTTAACCAATCTTCCAAGTCCATTAACATTACTTAATACCTATACATATTGTTTATGTATCATTTTCGTATTCTAATTCATATAGAATTTATATACGATATTTCATCCTTTATACAAACTAGTATAATACTTCGTATTATACTCGTTTTCATTACTTTGCACAATACCAAAGTATCATACAATTATTACTTACTCGTTACTACTTTGCCCTTCTTAACGTTTATAAATTAAGTCCGCAAGCGAAATATTACATTTTCCATAACTAGATTTTTATTACATAATCCATCTTACCTTGTCATTCTATCATTACGTATTTCTCAAAAATTCAAAAATAAATCCCGAGCAAATATCGATGAATAGTGTTTTTCAAAAAATTTCTCGAAAAACTTTTATTTTCGTCTTGAAAATTCAAACACTTTAATTCGTTCACGTAGCTCAAATACTAAGACATTTTAACATCAATAGGTTATACAATGACAACCATCTTGATAACACATAGAATAAAATTTTATTATTATTTAATTTAATGAAAATCATTTTACAATAAGATCCGAATTTCTCGGTCGTTACAGTGTAGAACTAAGACCTCAACAGATGTGCTCACAATGCCAAAGCAGAATCGTAGAGCAAATACGGTTCTCAACGAATGAGCACTCCCAAAATATCCAAAGGAATGAAGCCTCTGGTTGGCACTGCAAAGATACATCCCATCATGAAGGAAACCAGAGAGCACTCAGCGAATGGCATGCAAGCTAATAGAAGATCTAAGCACCAACCCAATCAGCATCAAGATTGAGTTGTGAAGCCATTCGAGATGAAGTCTTCCACAAGGAGATCAGAAGAAGACTTCAGTAACTGACTAAGGAAAGTCAACAAGTGCAGTAGCTGTCAAATAGACAGAAGACGACGATCTTGGAAGCAACCAGGATCGTAGTGTTTGCCAAACAAAGAAAGAACTAATGAAGTGCATACAGAAACACTGGACAGCTTCTGAAGAACAAGGCTAAAGTGATTAAGCATTGGGTCAGTCCATTGATGATAAGTGAACGGGAGATCACAAAGAGAAAGAAAGCTGGACGCGCCATAAATCTGAAGTGTCTTGCTATTCAGAAGGGGCCAGAACATAGAAGTCAAGTCATCAGTCTCTGAGGGCTGTTGAGGCAAACAGAAGTGTTGAAGCACTGCACAAAAGAAGTAATAGGTGTTCTACATGAAGATCCAATCAACACTCTTCAAAATCGTAGTGTTGTCTCTACCAGTAAACATGACACTACGATTAGGTCCATGAAGACACGCATCAGAATCGTAGAGTTCAAATAGCTGAAGACTGAAGCATTGACAATGGTTCAATCTGAAGGGTAATATTCGGACAAGAGCTTATTGAGAGCATCGATCCAAAAGGACAACCTCTGATCGAGAAATCAGAAGGAGGAAATAAAGTCTTCAACCGGCCCAAGACATTAAAGTGACATCTCTGATGGGGTAGGTGAAACAGTAGACTGCAGTGTCAGAGAAAGTATGACTTGTCACATCAGCAGTCTACCTCTGTCAACTCGAGATCTGTGAAGATATTTGAATAGCCTTCAACGCCTACTTTCCAACGGAAGGATTGGGAAGGAGTATAAATCAACAAGAGCTTCAAAGATCGAGGGTTTCTATGGTTGCCGAGTTTGGAGTAATGGTGGACTGTTCTAAACCATGTGAGATAGTGAGTCTGAAGGCTCACTCTACGATCCACCAAGAACACTTAGAGACAGACAAAGAAAGAAGTAGAAGTGAGAGTTCTACAATGTAGAAGTGAGAGTTCTACTACATGAAGAGTGTTCTGAACTGCCGAGAGAAAGAAGAGTATCATGTCATCTTGATGTCCATCATGGGAAGACTCTAAGTACCATAGAGAAGAGCTTACAATCATCTTAGAAAGTCCATCATGAGAAGGCATCAAGTATCAAGAAGGGAGATCACAAACGCCATCATGGTGGCAAGCATGAGAAAGTTTCTAAGTACCTAACAGAAGAACTTACAATCATCTTAGAAACCCATCATGTGCAGCCATCACGTATCAAGAGGAATGATCTTCAAGGCAGTTCATCAAGGGATCATCAGAGGAGGTTGAGTAACTGAAGAAGCTGAGCATCATGCAACACTCATTTGCACTTCAAGGATGATCACACCAAGCTGCTAAGTACAGAAGATGTTCAAAGTATAAAGACATCTTAGAAATTTCAAAGACCAACTCCAATGCACAACAACAACAATAACTACAACAACAAGAAGTCGTGGGGCTGAGGGTCCTTGTCCAAGGGACTAAATGAAGTTCCAAGCTCATTGGGCTTGAAGAGTTCCTAGGAACTAGAGACGTTCCAAAGGTCACGACCTTGAAGAGTTATTAGTGAATCAAGTCCCAAGGCTGGTGGCCTTGAAAGAATCTTAGTGATTGTGGTGTCGCCGCCTTCCTTAGTGGAAATCCTGCTAGTTGAAAGCAGAAGAGTGGATTAGGAGCTTGAGTCTCTGAACCACTTAAAACTCCTTGTGTCGTTTACATTATGTCGTTTACATTATGTCATTTACATTATGTCTATTAACTGCTATAACTACTATGTATGTTCTAACTGCTTACAACCGAACTAACTCTACGAACAATGTATGTATGATTATAAATATATCAATGAAGGGGATCTTTTACTTATTCCGTTATGCTTAAAAAGATTCTTATGTTTGTCATATGCTAATTTAATAGCAACACAAAATAAAAGAGAAAAGTATTTGAAATTAAAAAAGGATCTATTCAACCCCCCCCCCACCTCCCCCTTCTAGATCTATTGTGCCTACTGGGAACTAACAGATTGGGTTACCCCCATAAAGCCTCCGCACTAGAGCCACACCCATTAAAGTTGTCATTACACCCATAAAACTTGGATGAATCACGTCCTCCTCCAAGCCGTAGTTGTATACGTTTGACTCCTTATTATACCTGTTTTAAGCATACCCCGAAATTAAAGTATTTAAGTAAACTGCCTCATTTGACTCCATTTTGCTATGAACAGGATATTGGTCTATCAACTCACCTACTTCAACAAACTCTGTAGCAATCCCAATTTGACTGACCTTGAGAAGTAAAGCATTGCAAGCAGCCTCCTTAATAGATATTTTAATACATTTTGGATTTGACATCAACAAGTCATCACCCACAACTTGACAAACTCCAAGACCAGAAAAATACTTGACATGTTCCCAGTCCTCCCTGTCAAATGGATCTGCTATTAACACAATTGGGTAGTCTATGCCGAAATCAGTAGCAACAACATCAATTGCAATCTTTATTCTCTCATTATAACCTGTTCTGCCAATTGTCTCCTTAACAATATTTAAGCCTTCTCTATTGTTGAAGATGTTTGGAGGAGAGACACCATCTTCAATTGTGAAAGGAGAGACATTACAGAGTACCTCCACCCTTGTACTTGGCCTCCATTGTAAGTAGTTTCTCAGTAGTATCAAAATTGATTTTGAAAGGACAACCCTTAATGCCAGTTTGTACAAGTGACAATAGAATATACTGCCCAATTACATCCTCCACGTGAGAATCCATAGAAAAGAATGAATCACTAAGATTCCCAACTTTAGAGTTAACTTCTTTCATAGTTTTCACTTTTACTTCTCCAATTGGACTCTCGATGTCCAATGAAAATACTTCAACAACATTGCATGTTAGAACCTCAGATTTTGATTCAGTTAAACCTTTTCTAGCTGCCTCCAAATCTCCATCAGACTTTACACTTCCAAATACCCCCACATTTTTTCTATTGTCACATATTGCACTTTCTACACCTATAGCTTCTTTATCAACATCCTCATATTTTGAAGTTGCCTTCACTTCTCCTTCTTGTACACCCAAAACAGAGTCCAATCCACTTTCAATGTCTTCTCCACCATCCCTAACAGCTTCAGCAAGCTTCTCCATATACCACAACCTCTAAATTTTGTTTTCCAACTACTAAGGTTCCACTAACATCAGCCGTAGCTATATTTTGTCTTAGTATCAACGGTGACCATGGAGGACGATTTAATTAAGTTTAGGTAACTGAGGTAATTGGTTTGTGAATGAAGTAAGAAATTGAGATGGTGAAATAGATAATTGGGAGTGGTGATTTGGGATTTGAAGTTGTGAATTGATGAAGGCAGGTGTGATAGATTGTTGTTGAGTAGAGGAGTCTTCACAATACAAGCAATCTTCATCATGGCTATAGTCCATAACTAGTACCTTCCTAGTTGAAGTAATTCTTTCAAACCTTTCATCAAACATTGTAGGCTCGTTGTTTGCGTCCGATAGTTGGTATGAGAAAATGGGGTTAAGGGGCTGTTGTGTTGTTAGTGTAGCTGTGTGAAAGGTAGAAGAATGTAATTGCGTTACATGTGATGAAGAAACAAAGGGGGTTTCAGGTGTAGTGTAAGAAATTGAAGTAGGAACAACTTGGTGAGGTGAATTGAAGATGAAAGGTGTAGTGTTTGTCTGATTTCCTGCAGGTGAAACAAAGTAATTAGATGCAGGCCATGTATAATCAGAGATTGGAATTGGTGATGTCACCATGGGAGAAGAAGTTGGTGGTAAATAAGTGGATAGAGAACAAGTATTTTGGATGTGGGAGTGTTCAATTGAATAGTGAGGTGTAGAAATTACCATTGATGGATCATATTCCCTTTCCCATGGCCGGAAGTTGCCGAGGTACGGCTGCTTTGATACCACTTTGTCACGTTCTGGCCACCAAAATTTCGTAGCATCATCGTAGTAATTGATTGGAGCTGGAGCACTCATGTGGTACGCTCCTGGATGGAGCTAGCACAACAAATCTGGACTTGCCATAGGTTAAACAGAAAGTAAAGAGATGAAATAAAGGTGAGAAAAGACGAGGGAGATAAGAAGAAAAATAAATTTATTCATTCATTTTCATAAGCAGCAATTGCAGTACATAGCCTCTATATATAAGGCATAATCACTCTCTCACTCTAACCAAGTTTGTAACAGAAATGACTCTACATGATATGTGCCCAATATCAGCGTATGACACGTGCATAACTAATAAGAAAATAAAATATGAATTCCATTTTAATTGCCTCACATGACACCTGGCTGCTCAATTGTTGAACTCTGCAAGAATCCCTAACATCGAAGATTTTGCAGCCTCCCTCTCCATTCTTTCTATGTATGAGCTTCGTGTTGTTAAAGATTTTTAGATTGTCTACTTTATGAATTTTATATGTATTTTGTTACCTGTATTCAAGACCAGGGAAATCTCCCAAGTAAATTAAGAACAGAAAATGGTCAAATTGAAATAAAGTAAAACAACTACATGAATTCTCATAGCCTCTATCTCTCTCATACAAATTATATATTGTCTCTACAATTGAGTCCAGCTTACACTTTGAATCACCGTGTCACAACATGTTATTTGCAATGCTATACTACCTGTCCCCACTCACTAATTGCCAACGCATCTTAACCTAGGCGTATTCACTACTTGTGGGTTGTGAGGCTTGAACACAAGACTTGTAAATAAATAAATAAGAGTTCAAATCAACTAAACTACAACAACTATTTATTTTTAATGTAATCTTCAATATATTGTTTCTTTATTTTTGTTCAAATTTTACTATTCTTAAAAAGTAAAACCTAATTAAATCGTGCCTAATTTATAATATTTATGAGCATTACTATTTTTCAAAAATCGTCCAAAATTTTGTTTTTATCAGTTGGTTCATAGAAAAATACAAAACAAATACTACATACATGTATGCCTTTGAACACTGCAACAGTGCAACACAACTTCTCTTTCATGCAGGAGATATGTAGTTTATAATACTATTAAAATTTATAATTATAAAAAAAAACCATTTTGGTTTCTTCGTTGATAATAATTTGGAAAACACACGTTACTATTTTGAAAATCAAAACATTATTCTAAGCACAATTACATATCACAGTAAAATCTATACAACTTGATCAACTCTAACATTAATCCTCCTAAGCCAAATAGAGTGCAATATCATATGAAACACATCAAACCTCTTAGCAGGTCTATTCAACACAAAGTGTCTCCTCACAGCTCTCACCCCTTCCTTTCAACAACAGTGCAACACAACTTCTCTTTCATGTAGGAGATATGTATCAAAGTTAATAGCAAAGTTTATTGTTTATTATAAATTATTTTATTATTTTTAATATTTATTATTATAACTATTTTTGGTATAGCAAGATTTTGTTAAAAAAAAAAAAAACCGGGCCGTTTTGGCCCGGCCCGGCCGTTTGCCAGTTCTACTTAACCAACTTGGTTCTCTAGTGACTCTTGTACTTTTCCTTTGTTTGCCTTGACGAGTATGGCTATCCAGTCTTGATCCCTTCCCATTCTTATGTGGTGTTTCATTTTGTTGATATGAGCATTCAAATTTGATGAATAACTTTTGGGTGAATGATTGAAGTGAAAAAGGTTTCTTGTTTTATATATTCATATTATAATGTATACATTTCTCTCATACAGATTGATATGATATTGATTTTGTATATTTGAAATTTAAGGATTATGTCTTATAGTTGGCTTTAGGGTTATAAAAATCTTGAAAATCTAACTATTTCATATTTGCAACTCTTCATACTAAAATGTAAGGATTTATAGTTATCAAGATTTTACTTCCATGTTCTTTCAGAATTTTAAAGCAAAATTTAGTAATTGCAAGTTTACAATTCTAATCTATTTGAACTCTGTAAGCCTATTATATACATTAACTTAAGATTACCATTAATTACCCCAAGAAATCATTAATTAAATGTAAATCAGTATCTTTGCAATTAGTATTATGCATCATAACAAACGATATATTCCCACAAGAAAGGGGTTGCGCTAATAGTTCAGTTTCTTATCATAAAGTTTAAATATTTTTGAACACTAACTTTACAGAAAGTTTAGCTGCTTCGCTCTAGTCTTAGCAATGATTAGTGATTTTTCCTTTGCTTAATTTGTTGTTGAGTAGCATACTGTATTGGTGTAGATTTTTTATTGTGTGGCCTGTTGTTTTTTTCCATTTACAGAAGTTTAAGGTCCATTTGGTAACTACTTTTGCTTTTGTATTTCTGATTTCTTTTTTTTGCCTGCTTTCAAAAACTAGAAAACATAGTTTGATAACCAAGAGCGCAAAGAGAGAAGATATATAATTTTAGAGAAAATTTGAGGGGAGGGTTTTGTTGGGTTTAGTCAAAATGAAGGTATTATCTGTTTATAGTGGGAAAATGTTGCCAATTTTGAGGAAGCATTTTGTTTTTTTTTGTTTTCAAGCTTTTTAATGCGAAAGGGCTTCTGGTTCCAGTTTCTCAGAAGGAAAACCAGTTGTCAAACAATGTTTTCTGAAAAATGAAAGCAAATACAAAAAAAAAAGGAAAACAAAACAAAAACAATCACCAAAGGAGCTATATTTTTGTTCGCAATTCCTTGCTTATCTTCTACTAGGATGATATCTAATAATCTTCCACTTGTCATTCACCTCTCATCTGTAAGCTTGGGGGAATCTAGGGCAACTCGTTTTCTTGGAAAAGAAAAGATTTTGCAAAGATTTACATTTTGTTCAATTCATACAAGAAGATGAACCAGAGGCAACAATTTGAAGAAACAAGACACGAGGATGATGTTGCGCTCTCTAATTTTTTGGCGTCTTTGATGGACTACACCCCAACTATTCCAGACGAATTGGTGGAGCACTACTTGGCCAAGAGCGGGTTTCAGTGTCCAGATGTACGCTTAGTTAGGCTGGTAGCTGTTGCTACGCAGAAGTTTATCGCGGAGGTTGCAACTGATGCTCTTCAGCACTGCAAGGCAAGACAATCGGCAGAAGTCAAGGACAAAAGAGACAAGCTACAAAAGGATAAGCGCCTAACCTTGGCGATGGATGACCTTTCCAAAGCGCTACAAGAGTATGATGTGAAAGTCAAACATCAGGAGTACTTTGCCGATAGCCCCTCAGCCGGATTAGACCCTACTTCAAGAGATGAATGAGCTGGTTTGATTATGTGCACAAATAATCCTTGTGGACTTTAGCAATTCAGGTAGAAATTAAATTCAGGCATGATTGTGTTGGTACTAATTACTGTAATTTCTCAAGCAGCTAATGTTTTACTACTAGTGATTTTTTGGCTCTAAAATGTAAGAATCGAGTTTGGCTGTTGCTGCTAAAAACTGAAGATTGAAAAAGTTAATTTGAAATATAATGCGTTTTCAGGTCATAGTTTTAGTATCCAACTTTTCTTAATAGTCCACTTTCAAAATAAGGGTACCAATTATTGGTATACTAAAATTAAATTTGATCCTGATAGTTGATTTACTTATGGTTAAATGATTCGCATTAATGGAATCTAGAGGGAAGTTAAAAAATAATTTTTTACACAGTTAAGATATTGCTCTCATTACTTGTAATAAATAACAGTAATCGGTAATCAATAATCAAATATTGTACTTTAATTTAAAGGTTATTAGTGTGTTTTATTTTTATTTTTTGGTCTTATTATTGGTAAAATTAGGACAAAGCAAATCAGAAAATCATATTGTGCTGGTTTTATAGGATCTGATTTCCTTGATAGAACATACAGCTCAGAGCAAACAGTTGTAAAATAAATATACCAAGAACTCAGAAAATTAATAAATACTCATGATTTGTTTATAATAGTCATAATAATGCAACTCTTACAAAAATAGACATTGGGTAGCATTATTGCATATCAGTGCATAATCTCACACTGGAGAGTTTAACACTTCTACAAAAATTATTCAAAACGGGAGAGTTTAACACTTCTACAAAAGTTCGAATAGGGATAAGAATTAATCGTTCAGAACTGGAGAGTTTAACACTTCTACAAAAATTATTCAAAAACGAAAAAACAAAAACATGCATAGATACGGCACGAGGAACGAAAATGTCACTTTAATGTCATTTTATGGTACATGGTACTATAAAAGTAGTTTTCTGATCATAATTAGTTCGAGATCTCTGAATACAAAGAATTTGTTGAAGTTTGTTGTTCTATTTCAATATATACCAAGGGTTCTTCGAGTGTATCCTCTGTATTTCTTTGATCGAGATCGTTGAATAGCCTCAGCCACAGATTTCTCTCTCCTCTGCAAATCTAGAAAGGAAAGGAAGAAGAACCGACTACCCACTTCATGGAAATAGAAAAGAATGCAGGCAAGTTGCAGTAGACTCAACTATATATATATATATATATATATATATATATATATATATATATATATATATATTATTTTCAACTTAATTCTAACTTAATTTTTCAACTTAATCTAAATTTCATATTTCTTTCCTACAAATCAAATTCATCCCTACACCCTACTCTCTCTATAGTTCACACACACAAAATCCTCTTCTCTTCTCACACACACAAACAAATAATAATAATTATTATTATTATTATAATAATAATAATAATAGTAATAGTAATAGTAATAATAATAATAATTATTATTATTATAATTATAATAATAGTAATAGTAATAGTAATACTAATTATTATTATAATATTATAATAATTATTATTATAATAGTACTAATAATAATAATAATAGTAGTAATAATAATAATAATAATAATTATTATTATTATTATAATTATTATTATTATTATTATTATTATTATTATTATTATTATAATAGTAATAGTAATAGTAACAATAATAATAATTATAGTAATAATAATAATTATTATAATAATAGTAATATTTGTAAACCCCAACTTTTTGAATAAAGATAAATTTTCTATAAATATTATTTTTGAATATTATGGAGTGAAATTGATATAATAGTTGTGGGTAATGTTTATAAATTTTTGCAAAAGACGCAAGTTGTTATATAATATTCGATTAATTAGGGGAATATTCGTTTTAACGGGGAATATTAAATGTGATAAATGGCACAATCATTGGTGGACCCTACGGAATTATTGATCGGATTGAAAGCTTGTGAAAATACTTTATGAAAATAACGGCGGAAGTTTTCTGATTAACTATTGAAACACCCTGTTGTTAAAAAATACGATGTCTGGCGTGGTCGCATAAACACACGGTATTAATTATTGATGCTTAAGTGATAAGTCACCCGGTTTTGTTGGAATTATTAATGTAATAATATAGAAAATCTTTTTATATAAAATGAATACTTTATAAAGTTATTCTATAAATAGAATATATTATATTACATTATGCATAGTGTTGTATAAGTTATGCATAGTATTTGTATAGTAAAATCTTTTATAAAGTTATTCGTTTTATTAGATTATAAATAGAATATATTATATATTATTTAAAAGATTTTGCTTTAAATATGGACCGTCAGATTAAAAGTAAATCAATCTCGACCATTCAGCTGAGTTAATTCTTACTATGCATTCCATTTTTCTATAAATAGAAGCTCATTCATTCACTTATTTAATTCACCGAAACTCTAAAAGAGATAAACTATAGAGAAAGATAAAAGTATTTCGCTACTTCACCACTTATATATCCAAGACTTTTCTTCTTAAGGTAGGGAATATTATTTGTTGTACTCATAAGGGGTGTTATTCTTTCTTATTCATGAAGAGAAGCGTTGTTATTCCATTTCTTATTATTCATTGGAATAACCTGTGTATACGCTGATCTACCCTATACTTGGTGACATTCTTCTATTATTCATTGGAACATCCATGCGTGTGTTTTACACCGGACTGGTTAAAATCTTATTATTCTGTTGGAACATCCTGCATGTGTTTTTTCGGGACATGGTTCCGATTTTTATTATTCTATTCGAATAATTTTGCCTAACATGGTTCAGTTATTATTATTCTATTGGAATGGTGATACATCTTTTGGCATGCATGGTGATTCTTTCTTTATTATTCTTTATTATACTCGATTCGGTTAAAGTTTTGACTTCTATACTCCATGAAATTAGTAGAATATCCTTGATATTTGGCGCTTCATCCAAATATCTTTTCATGAAAATATTCTTCCGATCATTCTTGAATTTTACTCTACAAAACAATGATCGTATTGACAATTTGGACGTTAATAATTCTGGATAAAATAATTCTTGAACTTGTTTTATTGAATTCTTATATCATTTTCATCATCCTCATGTTTTATATTTTGTTGAAAGTCATCGTGGGCACGTAGTGCATAGATGGACTTGGTATGATTATGACCGAGGATTATCGATTGTAATCATGACCGTAATGTTACAAATGATGTGGTAAAAGTTCTCATTGGCCAAGTAGTGCATTGATGGATGAGGTTTTGGCATGATCATGACCATTAATGAATACACAAATATTCTTGGCCCGTAGTGCATGGATAATTGTGGTCGTGATACTAAAGAATATCCTTGGGCCGTAGTGCGAGGGTGATTCGATGATGTGGAATATTTATTAATTTGAGTCTCAAATGATAATGATGATGAAAAACCTTTTAATCATAAAAGATAGTAGATTTTATTTTCTACTTGACTCTTTTAATGGATTGCTTGTTCATTGCAGATTAAACTTGATGTCATTATATTTTATTAGTTTAACATTGTTGGAGACTAATGATAATTTATTCCGCATTATCTTAGTCGTAATATTTCTTATTAGGCTAGTTGAGCTCACCCTTCCTTTCACTTTATTCTCTTGAAATGAGAATATAGCCGGGATGAGTCGGGATGAGTCGGGAGAGCGGATTGATGGTCCAGAGGATAGCATTAGTAGTCCTCACTATTACGTGAAATAGTGTGATAATAATTGTAATGAGGACTCTTTGAAAGTTTGTATAATCTAACGCTGTTGGGACCAGTAGATAATATTTGTATTCAAACTCACATGCTTATGTTTTAGAGATCGTTATTGTACCATGGAAAGCGAGTTGTATTAGTAAGTTGTATTTAAACGAGTCGCGCCTATAGACTTCGCTTTTACCGCCAAGTACGATCGTGTTCATAACGCACATATCCATAATATGGAAGACCCAAAACATATTATCGTGAGTTTGAAATGTCGAGATTTCATTACAATTATTATCACACTATTTCACGTAATATGAGGACTACTAATGCTATCCTCTCGACCATCAATCTGCTCCCGACTCGTCCAAAACTATATTCTCATTTTCAAGAGAATAAAGGAAAGGAAGGGTGAGCTCAACTAGCCCAAGAAGAAATATTACGACTAAGATAATGCGTAATAAATTATCATTAGTCTCCAACAAATGTTAAACCGACAAAATATAATGTACATCAAGTTTAATCAGCTTGAACAAGCAATCCATTAAAAGAGTCAAGAAAATAAAATCTACTATCTTTTATGATTAAAAAGGTTTTTATCATCAATATCGCCGAGACTCAAACTTTAATAAATATTTCACATCATCGAATCACCCTCGCACTACGGCCAAGGATATTCTTTATATATCACGCACCACAATTATCCACTTTACTACGGACCAAGAATATTCAGGTATTCATTAATGGTCATGATCATGCCAACAAATGTCCATCAATGCACTACGCGCCAACGAGAACTTTTACCACATCATTTGTAATATTACTGGCCATGATTACACCAAATAATCCCTCGGTCATAATAATACCAAGTCCATCTATGCACTAGAGGCCATATATGACTTTCAAAAAAATATAAATACGAGGATGATGACAATGATATAAGAATTCAATAAAACAAGTTAAAGAATTATTTTATCCACTAATTATTAACGTCCAAATTGTCAACATGACATCGCTTTGTAGAGTAAAATTCAAGAATGATCGTAAGAATATTTCCATGAAAAGATATCGGACGTAAGCGCAAATATTAATGATATTCTACTAATTTCATGGAGTATGAAGTCAAAACTTTAACCAATCGAGTATAATAAAGAATGGAATAAAAGAAATCAAATCACCATGCATGAATAATAATAACGGAACCAGTCGATTGTATTGTGATATTCCAATGTAATAATAATAATTTAAACCAGTCCTGTAAAACACATGCATGCATGTTGATGTAATCCAATGATTAATCCAGTCCTGTAAGAATGTTCACCAAATAATAAGGTAGAATGTATAGGTAGACCGCAGATAAGTTATTCCAATGTAATAATAAGAAATGGAATAACAATGCTTCTCTTCATGAATAAGAAAGAATAACACCCTCATTTAGTACAACAAATAATATTCCCTACCTTAAAGAAGTTAAGAGTATCGGATATATAAGTAGTGAAGAAAGGTATTACTTTTTTTTCTCTCTATAGTTTATCTCTCAGTAGTTTTAGTGAATTCGTAAGAAAATAATGAATGAATGAGCTTCTATTTATAGAAAAATGGAATGCATAAGAACTAACTCATGAACTATTTAGATCGATTTATTTTAACTCGACTATTCATATTTAAAGCAAAATCTTTTAAATAAAATATAATATATTCTATTTATAATCTAATAAAACTAATAACTTTATAAAAGATTTTACTATGCAAACACTACGCGTATATCTATGTAACATTATGCATAATAGAATATAATATATTCTATTTATGTAATAACTTTATAAAAGTATTTTCTTTATATAAAAAGATTTTTCAGATTATTACATTAATAATACCAACAAAACCGAGTGACTTATCACTTAAGCATTGATAATTAATACCGTGTGCTACTATGCAACCACACGTGACATCGCATTTTTTTAATACGGTGTTTCAATAGTTAATTCAGAAAACTTCCGCCATTATTTTCTATAAAGTATTTTTGTCGCTTTTTCAATTCGACAATAATTCCGCTAGGGGTCCACCAATGATTGTGCTGCTGTATGAATATTCCTCGTCAAAACGAATATTCCCCACCAATCAAATATTATATAACAACTCACAGATTTTATAAAATTTATAAACATTACCCACAACTATTATATCAATTTCACTCATAATATTCAAAAATAATATTTATAGAAAATTCATCTTTATTCAAAAAGTTGATTTTACAATCTCCCTTCTTATGAAATTTCGCCTCTAAAATTAGTGGTACGACCGGTATGTCAAGAGGTAAGGATACCTTTGATTTCATTTTATTCTAACTCCCAAGTCATTTCCTCAACATCGTGGTTTCTCCACAAACTTTGATTTGAGGTATAAACTCGTGTGTAGAATATGTTCCTTCTATCCAAGATTTAAATAGAACCTCTTCATACGCCAAATCTTCCGCTATTTCATCCTGCCCAACTCAATAATGTGGTTTGGGTCTTCCACATATTTACATAACATGGATATGTGAAAAAACGCATGAACACGAGACATACTCAAGCAGAAAGCAAGTCTATAGTCGCAGCTCCTACTCGATCAAGGATTAAAATGGGCCGATGAATCGAGGATCGAGCTTTCTTCTTTCCAAATCTCGTAACTCCTTTCCATGGAGCAACACGTAACAACACACGATCTCCTATATCAATTCCACGTCCCTTTCGGCGAAGATCAACATAACTCTTTCACGATCTTCAGGAGGTTTTTATACGTCGCCGATCGCTTCAATCTTTCCGTAGTCATATCGCATCAACTCGTCCCAACAACGCAAGTTTCACCCACCTCATCCCAAAGATACTAGAGAACGACACTTTCTTCCATACAACGCTCGAACGGAGCCACGCCAATACTGGTTGATAACCGTTGTCAGAGGGAAACTCCACCAATGGTAAGAACTTGTCCCAACTTCCCTTGAAATCAAGGACACGTAGTCTTAATAGATCTTCAAGAGTTTGAATAGTCTTCTCCGATCGTCCGTCCGTCCCGAGGATGATATGCCGAGGTAAATCAGAACTGCGCCTCATAGCTTTTTGTAAACCAACCCAAAATCGCTGTCAATCTTCGGGTCTTGATCGTAAACTATGGATAACCGCATACCATGCAATCTTACAACCTCGCTTATGTACATACGAGCAAGACGTTTCAAGTGTATAAGTTTCGTGACGCAGAAGAAATGAGCGCATTGGTCAATCTATCAACAATGACCCAAATCGCATCTACGCCGAGAAACTTTGGGAAGATCAAGAATTTAAATCCACGGTAATGTGCCCCACTTCCATTCTAGAATTTCAAGTGGTTGCAATGGACCTTTGGTACTTGATGTCTACCGACTCGCTGACACGTTAGACACCTCGAGATAAACAACGCTATCTCTCTTTTATTCATTTCCACCAAAATGTACGTCAAGATTACGATACATTTTGGTACTCCCTGTGATGGATTGAAAATCTGTGTGTCAGGCGCCCATCATGATTTTATACTTTAAATCGTGGTCGTTAGAACACAAAGTCCGAGTCGACTCAAGTATTCCTTCTTCATCGATTCTTGCTTCGCATCGCACCTTTCGCACTTTCTTCCTCATACGCATCACCTTCTGGATCT
Source organism: Panax quinquefolius (assembly GCA_020205615.1). NCBI lineage: Eukaryota > Viridiplantae > Streptophyta > Magnoliopsida > Apiales > Araliaceae > Panax > Panax quinquefolius. Next base: position 137,556,596 of record CM035169.1, read on the forward strand.
CAGAATTTGAGTGCCTTTAATTTTATCAATTAAAGCCTGCTCTACTCAGATATTTTCCATCATCACGGGTCCCTCGAGTCTTTATCTCTATTTCCATCCTTGCAAGTCATACAAAATAGGCCTCATACGACAATATTGCACTGCATTCAAGATATGATCTTCACTCAACGCGCCGCCTACCACGCTCGCTTTTCCAGATGGTATTGATAAGATGATCATAATCTTTCAACAGCTTTAAGCCAACGCCATTGTCGCATGTTGAGTTCCTTTTGAGTGAAGAAATATTTGAGGCTTTTTATAATCCGTGAAGATTCCACTTTCTCCCCATACAAGTAATGCCTCCAAATCTTTAGCTAAGATAATAAATAATGCTAACTCTAGATCACGAAAGTAGGATAATTCCTCTCATATTCTTTTGAGTTGTCGCGAGGCATAAGCATGACTTTCCCATGTCGCATGAGAACACATCCCAACCCTTTGCCTCAAGTATCACCGTAGATAACAAATCCCTCCGAATCTAGATGGTATTCACGTAACAGTGTCGAAACGAAGTCTCCTCGAAGTTCTTGAAAACTCTTTTCACATTCCTCGCCTCCAACCGAATCTTTGTATCTTTCTCGAAGTCACCGAAAGTTAGTGGAGGAAGCGATTCGAGAAAACCTTTCACGAATCTCCGATAATAACCACTAAGCCGATTTAGGTTGCTCCCAACTTCAATAACTTCAATTCACGGGTCAATGATATTCCACGACTTGATACCACGTGCTCAAGGAATGCTACTTCCTCAAGCCGTAACTCGTGATTTCTTCAACTTGGCATAAAGCTTATATTCACTAAGCTTTTGGAGTATTAGCCTCAAGTGTTGCTTTCATGATCTTCACTGTTTTGGAATATATAAGGATGTCGCCAATAAAGACAACCACAAAGTGATCCAAATATTCCTCGAATACTGCTTCATCATATCCATGAAGGCAAATAGAGCATTAGTCAATCCAAAGGACATGACTAGGAATTCATAATGCCTGCATCGAAGTTTTAAAAGTCGCCTTTGGAATGTCATTGGTTCTAATCTTCAATCGTGATATCTCGAACTAAGATCAATCTTTGAAAGGAATTCCGCCTCAGAATCGGGTCAAACATGTGTCATCAATACGCGGGCAATGGGTACCTATTTTTGATGGTGAAATGATTCAACTCCCGATAATCAATACAAAGTCGATACTCCCATCTTTCTTCTTCACTTAATAGATGTGAGTAACCCCAAGGAGAAGTACTAGACTTAATAAAGCCAATGTCTAACAATTTCGCAATGAAGTTTTTAACTCCGTTCAATAGAGTCATCTCGATACGGGATTTAGAAATGGGTTTTGTACTCTGTTCAAGGTCGATACAAAATTTAATTTCACGCCCGGGGTAGGCCAAGAAGTTTTTGTAGGAATACGTCAGAAATTCATTAACAATAGAAATATTATTCAAAACTCGATTTATTTTTGTTTAGATTCGCGATACGAAAGCTAAGAAAGCTTGACATCCGCTTTTCAATAAACAAATAGCTTTATGGCTTCGAGATGACAAAGTGATTGATTTTAATGGTTTGGTTGCTTGAATTCGCATAATAGGTTCGATTAGAATATGAAAGCTAACAACCTTACTTAAAATAATCAATTTTTGTACGATGAGTAGCTTAACCAATCAATCCTTGTAATTACATCAAATGCAAGTATTTTTAATGCAATAAGATCGACTGCAATGTGTGGGTACCAACTTGAACCAAACAAGACTTATAAACCGTGGATGTAATGAAGGTTTCTCCCAACTGAGTTTCCACAGATAAGTCAAAGTCTAATTCTCCAGAATCAAATTTAATCGCTGAGCGCAAGTAGAGAAATAAAAGAATGGGTAGAACCAAAGATCAAATAAAGTGTAGATTTCGCCAGAGTTTATGATAAGTTTACCCGTGATGACCTCATTCGTTCTTGCTTTCTCATGAGGTCACAACAAACGCCTCCCTCAGACTACCGACTTTCGATTTTTTCTCGGGATGTACTTTTGTTTCCATCCTAGCCGAATTTGTCTTCGGCGAAATCCATAAAATCGAGCTAAGTGACCTTCTATTCCACAATTATAACACGCTTTTGACTTCATCGCAATTTGACCGATGTGTCCTCCTTCCGTGATTTCAAGCATATGATAGTGGTCTTTCTCCTTCCTTAACAACGTGCCAGTGCCGACGCCTCTTCCATCATCATTGAATCTCATCTTCGAAATGTCCATTTTATTGTTTTGGCCTCGACACCACCAAAGTGGTTACCATTTCGCCTATCGATTCTCTCCACGATTGTTGTCACCGCTCGACGATCGCCTCATCAGTATTATCATTTTGCTTACCGCTTCTTTCATAAGGCTGACTCGCTATCGCTACTTCCACCAATCGAGCCCTATTTACAACATCTCGAATACAAACACAGCTTTTACGCAGAAATAAGATGTCGATTTATCTCCTGCTTCAAACCTCTTAAAAACATTCGCGCCATTCTCTCT